>CAUYLG010017202.1:0-179059 GCA_963573385.1 Cacajao melanocephalus
TCAGATCTTAACTGATGTTTGCAATGCTACCATTATTCATTCATCTTTTGGGTTTAACACATATTAAAATGCAAATACTTTTGCTTAAACAGACAGTCAGCTACATACACTTCAGTGTGAGTTGATATGATACATACATCCTTCCTTCCTTCCTTCCTTCCTTCCTTCCTTCCTTCCTTCTTCGTTTCTTTCTTCCTTTTTCTTTCTCTCTTTCTCTCTCTTGCTCTCTCTCTCCCTTTCTTTCTTTCTCTTTTCTTTTTTTTTTTTTTTTTTGTGAGATGGAGGCTCACTCAGTTGCCCAGGCTGGAGTGCAGTGGAGCCATCTCAGCTCACTGCAAACTCCATCTCCTGGGTTCAAGTGATTCTCCTCCCTGAGTCTCCCAAGTAGCTGGGATTATAGGTGCCCACCACCACATCTGGCTAATTTTTTTTTTTTCTTTGAGATGAGGTCTTGTTCTTTTGCCTAGGCTGGAGTACAGTGGTGCCATTTTGGCTCACTGCAACCTCCACCTTCTGGGTTCCAGGGATTCTCCTTCCTCAGTCTCCCGAATAGCTGGGATTACAGGTGCGCACCACCATGCCTGGCTAATTTTTTGTATTTTTAGTAGAGACACGGTTTCACCATGTTGGCCAGGCCGGTCTTGGACTCCTGACCTTGGGTGATCGATCCACTTGCCTTGGCCTCCCAAAGTGCTGGGGTTTCACGTGTGAACCTCCGCACCCGGTCTAGAACTACAAATTATTGATCCTACCTTTCCCTATTCCTCACTCCTGTCTTCATGTGCCTCCTACCTAGGATGAGTCATACATTCCACTGTTGTGCTCACTCCCTTGCACACACCTTCAGGTCCCTTGCCTGCTCTGCATTTGCTTACTTGCCTGGCAAAACCCCAATCCTGACTGCAACCAGCTCCTCCCCTGCTCCAACCTGTGTGGCTGGAGAAACACACAAGCTGTGCTGCCTGGTCTCACTTTAAACCAGGGGTTTCCAGTCTTTTGGCTTCTCTGGGTCACACTGACAGAAGAAGAATTGTCTTGGGCCACAAATAAAATACACAAATACTAACAATAGCTGATGAGCTAAAAACATTTCCAAAAAATCTCATAATGTTTTAAGGAAGTTTACAAATTCGCATTGGGCTGCATTCAAAGCTGTCCCAGGCTGCATGGGTTGGACAAGCTTCCTCTTTTGTTTTCTTTCTTTTTTTTTTTTTTGTTTTCTCTGCTGCCCAGGCTGGAGTGCAGTGGCATGATCTCGGCTCCCCGCCGCAACCTCTGCCTCCCAGGTTCAAGTGATTCTCCTGCCTCAGCCTCCCAAGTAGCTGTGATTACAAGCATGCGCCACCATGCCCGGCTAATTTCTGCATTTTTAGTAAAGACGGAGTTTCACCATGTTGGCCAGGCTGGTCTCAAACTCCTGGCCTCAAGTCATCCACCCGCCTTGGCCTTCCAAAGTGCTGGGATTATAGGTGTGAGCCACCACACCCAGCTGGACAAGTTTGCTTTAAATTTAACCACTAACCTAAGAGTTCTTTGTCCTGCCCAGAGGTCCTATTGCATCTCCTGGACCATTCACTGCTTTGCTCTCCTGGAGGACAGTTTCATCCAGTGTCCTCCTCCATCCTCACTCTCAGCCAAGGACCATGGTCCCCATTTTACTGTGAAAATAGAAGCCTTCGAAAGAGAATTTCCGCAAGTTTTAAGCTGCCACGACTAGGCTCCTACCAGCATCTGAGCTCCATATTCCGCTGTCCTCATTTCTATGGGTGAACCATCTGTGCTCCTATCCAAGTCCACCCTCTGCACTTGTGCACAAGATTCCACCCCTCTTGCTTACGTCAGGACACCATGCCAACAGTTCTTCCCTTCCTCCCGAATTATCAATCTCCGCAGTTCTGGCGGGTCAAGCTGATTAGCATATACATGTGCTATAATTTCTGCCTTGAAAAAAATAATCCTCCCTTAACCCCCAGTCTCCCTCCAGCAGTGGCCTCATTTTTCTTCTCCTCTTTATGTAAATCTCCTCTTTTAATAAGAGCTATCTAGACTTAATTTTGCCGATTCCTCTTCTCGCATTCTCTCGTAAACCCTCTCGAACGAGGTTTCAGCGCCAACGTTCCACCACAGCTTTTCTTGTCAAGGTCAAACACAGCCTCCGCAATGCTGAACTCAATGGTCAATTTTCAGCCTCATTGTCCTTGACCCATGGGTCCTATTTGACATAACTGCTCCCTCTCCTGGGAACACCCTCTTCACTTGGTCTCCCAGACACTTATTACCCTCACCACCACTCCTTTGGGTCCCTCCTGGCTCCTCCTCATTTCCCATCTTTAATGTTATTATTATTTTATTATTTTCTTTTTTTTTTTTAATGTATAGGGACAAGGTCTCACTATGTTGGCCAGGCTGGCCTCCAATTCCTGGTCTCAAGTGATACTCTTACCTGGGGCTCCCAAAGTGCTGGGATTATAGGCATGAGCCACTGTGCTGGCCTCATCTCCCATCTTTAAATGGAAGGCCTCAGGGCTCAGTTCTTAGAAATCTCTCTACCCTCACTCTCTTGCTAATCTCCAGTCTCATGACTTTAAATAGCATCTGTACCCTAACAATTGTCAAATTTACATATCCCTAGCCCAGAGATCTCTTTTGAACTATATGTAGTCTCATATATCCAATTGTTTTTGCACGGTCTCCATGTGTGGGCCTAATAGGAATCTCCAGTGTAATGTGTCTTAATCTGAACTCCTTGTTCCCCAAACCTACTCCATCCATATTCTTCCCACCTCAGTGGTGTGCTGAACCCCTGTCCACTCCCATAAGGAATGCCCCGGGTTCAAGAGGCCAAAAAGGAGACCCAGAGCCAGCAAACAAGCCACGGATTTTTTTTTTTTTGAGAGGGAGTCTCGCTCTGCCGCCCCAGCTGGAGTGCAGTGGTGCCATCTTGGCTCACTGGAACCTCTACCTCTCAGGTTCAGGCAATTCTCCAGCCTCAGCCTCCTGAGTAGCTGGGATTACAGGCATGTACCACCATGCCTGGCTAATTTTTGTATTTTTAGTAGAGGCAGGGTTTCACTATGTTGGCCACACTGGTCTCGAACTTCTGACCTCAAGCAATCTGCCCATCTCAGCCTCCCAAAGTGCTGTGATCACAGGCATAAGCCACCAGGCCTGGTCGACATGAGGTCTATTGAGGAGAACTTACAAGATGGTCCAGTGGTGGTGGGCTGGACAGTAGAACCGCCGCCACCTGCAGAAAGCATGCATTTCCTCTCAACACCCACCCCCTAACAGTCTCCACTTGGCAACCTTCATTTAACCCAAAACAAAGGGCCTCAATCCCCTGTATGAACCTTGTTCCACAGGATGGGAAGGGGGCTCTGAGTTTCCTCGTAGATGAGGATCTCTAGGTTGGCCACTCCAGGACTTCTTAGCTCAGAACTCCAAACACACATCAAGTACCTCTGTCACTGAGGGTCATTCTCAGGGTGTGCTTCGGTTATTGCTGTCAGGTGCGTCTGCCATACGCTCAATAAATGGCAACTCTGTCCTTCCAGTTTTAGGTCATAACTCTTGGTGTTAGCCTTGGTGCCTTTTTTTTTTTTTTGAGATGGAGTCTCGCTCTGTAGCCCAGGCTGGAGTGCAGTGACGCGATCTCAGCTCACTGCAACCTCTGCCTCCCGGGTCCCAGTTCAAGCAGTTCTCCTACCTCAGCCTCCCAAGTAGCTGGGATTATAAGCATGAGCCACCATGCCCAGCTAATTTTTGTATTTTTTAGTACAGACAGTGTTTCACCATGTTGGCCAGTCTGGTCTTGAACTCCTGACCTCGTGATCCACCCGCCTCGGCCTCCCAAAGTGCTGGGATTACAGGTGTGAACCACTGTACCCAGCCAGTGCCTCTCTTTCTCTTGCACCCATGTCAGATGCATCAGCACACCTGCCTCTGGAGCTCCTTCACAAAACCTTCCTTAGCATCTCCAGAGGGAAGTGCTCCAGGCCAGGCCAGTCCTCCCCTCCTAGCACCAGTATCATCTCTTGTCTTAGGATCCACAGGAAGAAGCCTCAGTTTGTCAACTTGAAGTAATCTGCTGGCTGATGACAAGTAATCAATTTCACTTGGCTGCTGCGATTCTCAGTGCCTGGCACGTAGTGGATGTACAATAAACACTTACTGGATGAAAGATATTTTGAAAAGTAATTGTTCTTTGTGAAAAAGGACCCTCATGGGATAATACTCGGCAATAAAAAGGAACAAACGGTTGGTAAATGCAACAGCGTGGATGGATCTCATGTACATTATGCTGAGTGAAAAAAAATGACAAAATCATGGAGACGGAGAAAAGATTAGTGGTCGCTCAGGGCTAGGGAGGATTTGGGGGAGGGATGTGTGGGACTAGGAAGGGGTAGTTCAGGAATATCTTAATGGTGATGGATAGTTCTATGTCTTGATTATAGTGGTGGTTATGACTCTACCTGTGACAAAATTAGGGTTGCCAGATGAAATACAGAATGCAATGTTCAGTTTAATTTGAATTTAAGATAAACAAGGGCCAGTCGCAGTAGCTCACACTTGTAATCCCAGCACCTTGGGAGGCCGAGGTAGGCAGATCACCTGAGGTCAGGAGTTCAAGACCAGCCTGACCAACATGGTGGAATCCCCTTATCTACTAAAAATACAAAAATTAGCCAGAGTGGTGGCAGGCATCAGTAATCCCAGCTACTCAGGAGGCCGAGGCAGGAGAATTGCTTGAACCTGGGAGGTGGAGGTTGAAGTAAGCGGAGATTACACCACCACACTCCAGCCTGGGCAACAGAGCGAGACTCCATCTCAAAAAACAAACAAACAAACAAACAAAAAACAAAGATAAGGAATAATCTTTTCAGTATAAGTATGTGCCAAATATTGCATGGGATATATTAAAAACAAAATTTAACTGATTTTTCCTGTATTTTTATTTGCTAAATCTAGCAAACCTAGGAAAAAATGGCATAGAACCCTATGCATACACGTTTTATGTATGTTACTTTCTTGGGTGTAATACTGTGTCGTGATTACGTAAGATTTAACCATCCAGGGAACAGAGTAGAGGGCACACAGGTCTCTGTGTACAATTTTTGCAACCTCCTGGGAAGGATAAAATTATTTCCAAATAAAAGGGTTTTTAGAGTGGCTCTCAAAAGAAAACCAACTGCTCCTGTTAGTGATGAAAACAAAGAGGTATAGGAAACTGCTGGTTACTAACCTTGGAAGTTTTATGCAACATTGTAAAACTGGCACTTCACAAAGGGCTTAAGATGTATCTCCCTTGAATGTCAATGCTCTCGTGTAGTTATTGACAGTATAACGAAGTGGTTATGAGCGTGGGCTCGGGATCCACACACCTGGCTCACATCCTGGCTCCTGCGTTTATTAGCTGTGGGTTGTATTTGCCAAGTTGTGTCAGAGCCAGCCCCCCACCCCTCCCACCCCTCCCACCCCTGTCTCTTTCCTGTTCCACATTCAGAGACATCAGGTAGGAAGCTTGAGACAGGCCTGCAAGTATTTACACTACTGAGATTGGCAAACACTACAAATCAGGGCATTTTTTTCCTTGCAGAGAGCTAGTTGGTTTTTCTTTTTCTTTTTTTGTTTAAGACAGAGTCTTGCTCTGTCGCCCAGGCTGGAGTGCAGTGGCTGATCTTGGCCTGCTGCAACTTCCGTCTCCCGGATTCAAGCCTTCCAAGTAGCTGCCACATTATCAAGAATGTGGATGGAATAGATTTGGGGAAAAAGGAGTTCAGATTAAGGCACGTTACACTGGAGATTCCTATTAGGCCCACACATGGAGACTGTGCAAAAACAGTTGGATATGTGAGACTATATATAGTTCAGAAGAGATCTCTGGGCTAGGGATATGTAAATTTGACAATTGTCAGGGTACAGATGCTATTTAAAGTTGTAAGATTGGAGATTAGCAAGGGTTACAGGCATGTGCCACCTTGCCTGGCTAATTTTTGTATTTTTAGTAGAGACAGGGTTTTGCCATGTTGGCCAGGCTGGTCTGAAACTCCTGACCTCAAGTGATTCACCTGCCTCAGCCTCCCAAAGGGCTGGGATTGCAGGTGTCAGCCACTGTGCCTGGATGCTTTTCTTTTTTAAAGTTTTAATTTTAGATGGGGTTCCACTGTGTTGCCCACGCTGATGGCAAACACCTGGGCTCAAGCAGCGCTTCCAGCTTGGCCTCCCAAAGGTCTAGGATTACAGGTGTAAGGCATCACACCTGGCCCAGAGAGCTAGTGTGAAACATCTACCATCACACCAGACTTAGAGCCTTAGTTTCCTCATCTGTGAACGAGAGGAAGATAGTAATAACCTTATAATGCTATGAGAAGTAAATGGGATAATGCATGTCAGGTGCTCATCAGTGAGTTCCTTTTTTTTTTTTTTATTACTTGAGAAAGATTTTCGCTCTTTTTTCTGTATTGCGGTGGCGCGATCTCAGCTCACCGCAACCTCCGCTTCCTGGGTTCAAGCAATTCTCCTGCCTCAGCCTCCTGAGTAGCTGGGATTACAGGCGTGTGCCACCAGGCCCAGCTAATTTTTTTGTGTTTTTAGTAAAGACGAGGTTTCGCCATGTTGGCCAGGCTGGCCTCTAACTCCTGACCTCAGGTGATCCACCCACCTCAGCCTCCCAAAGTGTTGGGATTGCAGACGTGAGCCACTGTGCCTGGCTAGTGACTTCTTCAAATAGTTAAGTGGGCAATACTTGTGAGCTAGTATTACCTCTCATTTTAATTGCCCACTTAACTATTTGAAACCGTGAGCAAGTTAAGAGCAGGTCTATGCACTACTCATCTTGGTATCTTTAGTGTCTGACCTGACATGTAGCAGATTCTCAGTGAGTGTTTACTACATGAATGAATAAACGGCAAATAATAGTAACTTGGGCTGAGCGTGGGGGTTCATACCTGTAATGCCAGCACTCTGGGAGGCTGAAGAGGGTGGATCACCTGGGGTCAGGAGTTTGGGGCCAGTCTGGCCAACATAGTGAAACCCTGTCTCTACTAAAAACATAAAAATTAGCTGGGTGTGGTGGTACACGCCTGTAAGCCTAGCAACTTGGGAGGCTGAGGCAGGAGAGTAGCTTGAACCCAGGAGGCAGAGGATGCGGTGAGCTGAGATCACACCACTGCACTCCAGACTGGGCGACAGAGCAAGACTCCATCTCAAAAAAAAAAAAAAAAAAAGTAACTTGGGGTAATATGCCTCTAGAAAATCTGTACTTTTTCAGAGGAATTTCAGGACACACTTCTTCATCTTTAAACATGAGCTTTTTCAGGCCCTGTGGCAGGCTGCCAGGGGGCCCTGGGGTGCACTCCTGCCACCCAAGGGTAACGTCCGCCCTTGCAGGCCTGGCCCTGAGCTCCCAAGGAATGAAGCTCCTGACGCACCCCCTCCAGGTGGCAGGCACAGGCCCTTGCCTTCCTCCGGGAGCCAAGATGGGGCATTTCTGGCTTTCAACCTGTCTGACTAGAGGTCATTTAATCCTCGCTGGATTTGTCCTGTTTATTTTAGTGAACAGGGCTGTTTACTTTCGGTTCGTATTTCTAGGGATGCTTACTCATTTTGCTTCCCGTTTATTTGCTCTTTGCAAGCACTTGGGTTTGAGTAAATATGTCTATAAAGTTCCAGGGACTGGGTGATGCTGTGTCTGCTATTTTAATGGCCTTTAAACAGTGTCTGCTCAGATAGGCACTTTATAGATGGGTTGAAAAGATAGGAAATTCTGTTCTCAGTGGCCTCTGACTCCTTTCCAAGCTGACAGCTGGCCACCAGCAGCTTATGAATCATGGCTTTTCATCAGTGATAAAAGTATTGAAGGCTGACACCCATCTGAAACAGAAACCGACCCACCCTGGGCCGCCAGAAGTGGGTCTTGGAAACTGTGGCAGGTGTTTAAACTCTAAGGCAGGGCTTAGGGTATGAATCCCACCCCCCCGCCCAAATACCTTTTAATATGCGGATTCTCGAGCCCCATACCTGAAAATCCTGATTTGGAAGATTTTGGCTGAGGCCCGGGGATCTCCACTTTTAACAGGTGCTGCAAGTAATTCTGCCATCTTTAGACCACCCTGAGAAACGCTAATGAATTCTCAAAAAACACTTGTGCCAACGGGTGAGCTGCCCTTGAACTCAGTTGTTGGGCAACGTGGAGAGAATGGGGCACCTGACAGGGTTGTTTGGAATGATTAAACCCTCCAAAGTTACGCCAGATGACGATGATTGCTACTCTGTTAAGCCTCTTGCTCGAGGTCTAGTTTGTTAGCAGATTGAGAGCAGGGGATCCGATCTCATTCATCTCTTTATTCCCATAATGCCTAAGCCAGTGTGTGGCTGACGGAAGGCCAGTGCCCAGGAACATGTGCTTGCACTGGCTGGGACGCTCCCGCTGCCCACAGAACTAGACAGGCCCCCGTTACCTTGTGGTAGCCAGCAAGCCAGCTGTTGAGGACGAATGCAGTGGAGAGGCTCAGAGCCATGGTGACCTGCTCACCTCCTCCCAAGGCTGGAGACCGGTTCAAGTGGTTTGGCTTGAACCAGGTGCCTTTGTTGTCAGATCTTCCCCCTGCCTTAGGCCCCAACTTCCAGGTCTCTCCTCAGAGCCCATTATGACATCATCAGTGCAATTTGAAGCAGTAACATCCTCAGGGCACCCCAAGCCTCAGGCTGCCATATAGTGGCCAACATCTAAATGTTGACACCTGACCTGAGGTGAGGTATCTTGTATTCTGGAATTCTAAGGATAGAGACTTTTTTTTCCTTTTGAAATGGAGTTTCTCTCTTGTTGCCCAGGCTGGAGTGCAATGGCACAATCTCTGCTCACTGCAACCTCCGCCTCTCAGGTTCAAGCAATTCTCCTGCCTCAGCCTCCCAAGTAGCTGGGATTACAGGCACCTACCATCACACCCAACTAATTTTTGTATTATTAGTAGAGATGAGGTTTCACTGTGTTGGCCAGGCTGGTCTTGAACTTCTGACCCCAGGTGATCCACCTGCCTCAGCCTCCCAAAAGTGCTAGGATTACAGGCATGGAGCCACCATGCCCGGCGAGACTTTTTCTTTCCTTGAAGAACTCCCTCATTCTCAGTTTTGGCCCCTTTGTTTGCTTCCTGCCAGCCAATGCTCTAATTATTTTACCAATGCGTGTTTACTTTTTTATTGTCTGTCTCTCTCAACACAACGTGAGCTCCAGGAGGACACGATCCTCCCTGTTTCCTTGTTCCCTGCTGGGTCCCAGTACCAAGCACAGGGTCTGACATAGTAAGTGCTCAATAAAGACTTTCTGGGGCATGAAGACATGAATGAGAGGCTTCACTGGCTCCAGTCATCCATTCATTTATTCGTTTGAAATGCATGCCTTGTACATCTGTTGTGGGCCAGGCTCTTGTCGACCTGAATAACTCCTTTTCTGCCCCGAGGAGCTGCCAGCCTGGTGGCAGCCTGCTGGAGACACATCCTTTGTGTAATGCACTCTGACAGGGGCTATCTCTGAGCTCTAACAGAGATGGGGTTGCTTGGAGGAGTGCACTGTGGAAATGACAGGCTCTTAAACCAGAGAAATGGTATCTCGTCTGGCAGGATTTCTGCCCCCCCACCAACCGATTCAGGGAGCCCCATCTGCCCCCAGGCCTCTGCCTATGCTGACAAGCACTGCTGCTTGTTTCTGCTAATATTGCAGCAGGGTGCTTCTATAGAAGCAATCTATAAAACACCATTTACAGCCATAACTGAACCACAGAAATCAATCCCCAACGCTCACTCCCATCAACAAACATGCTTTGAGGGCCTCCTGGGTGTGGAGCAGTTTGATGGTGCCCTGGGAAACAGAGGGATGAATAAAATGAGGACTCTGCCCCCGGGAGAGGAGGGGTTTCGAATCTCCCAACAAAGACAGGACACATGGGAATGGGATAAATACTGTGCTTAGCAGAAGTTGGGATGCCAAGTGGAGAATGAAGGCTCTAGAATTGCGCTGGGCAGTACAGCGCCCACCAGCTATACGGGGCTATTCAGTCCTTGACATGTGACTACACCTTCGAGTACCTCTCTCATTGAGAAGTGCTATACGTATAAAACAGTGTGCACACTGGATTATATACAAAATGTATGAAATATCTCCATTTTAAAATATTGCTTACAGGTTAAAATGATAGCATTTTAGATACATCGTGTTAAATATGTTATATTGGTAACATTAATTTTACCTGTTTTTATTACCTTTTTTTTTTTTGATACAGAGTCTCTGTCACCCAGTCTGGAGTGCAGTGGCACAATCTTGGCTCACTGCAGCCTCCTGGGCCTGGGTTCAAGCGATTCTCCTGCCTCAGCCTGCCGAGTAGCTGGGATTATAGGCGCCCACCACCACGCCTGGCTAATTTTTGCATTTTTAGTAGAGATGGGGTTTCGCCATGTTGGCCAGGCTGATCTCAAACTCCTGACCATAAGTAATCCACCTGCCTCAGCCTCCCAAAGTGCTGGGATTACAGGTATGAGCCACCGCACCTGGCCTGTTTCTATTACATTTAAAAATTGCAGCTATTAGAACATTCAAAATGACATACGTGGCTTCCATTGTATTTCTATTAGACAGCACTGGTCTAGGAGTAGAGGACCCAGCAGGGGACCAATAGCCTGTGTGACTGCAGCTGCAAGAATGCTGAGGAAATGGGACAATGAGGAGCCAGCAAGGGGAAACTGAAGATGGGTGTGGGGAGGACATTTGGAAAGCTGGATCATGAAGGGAAGGAGGGAGGTGGCAGTTCGGGGAGGCCACCAGGGTCCCAGAGGAAGAAAATTACCAGACTTCTTCTCTCTCTGGCCGTCTTCCAGAAAGATAGACCCTGGCCACTTGCAGACACACCCTGGCCCGGCACATGCCTGGCAATGGTCTAGAATGAGGCGACTTCATTTCAGCCCTTAGCAAGGCAGAGTGAGCCAGAGATGGCCTTTAAGCTGCATGTGGATGCTAAGTCATGGTAAGTCACATCCTTGGCCAGGATATCCATTGCAAAGTGGGTTAAAAACACATCTCTGTTCCCTGACTCTCAGCTCTGGGCCATGGGTAAAGGGCAATGGTGGGGAAGGAGAGATCAGGGATTTTGATGTAGATGCAGCTGGGAGTTTGGTCAATGTCTGAGATCAGGGAGGATTTCTCAGAGCAGCAGTGTGGCCCAGGAGGAGGAAGTCAGCCCCCTGACCTAGCCAGACAAAGCTCCCATTATGGACACGTTTCATCGGGGGAAATCAGGCAGCCTGGATCTGATGTTCATTTCTCTGCCCATACCCTCCCCCTTAGTCACACAGAGAAGCCATAAACACTCGAATACAAGGATTAACTCTGCGTGTGGTGTCTGGGACATCATGAACAACTCTTGGTGGCTGTGTTTGTGTCAGTGTTAAATTGATCTTTTTAACCCCCAGCACCTAGGACGTGAGGCTGCCAAACTCGGTATTCAATAAATATTGATGGATGAATGAACAAAGGAAGACAGGAGTGCATAAGTAAACAAACGACAAATATATCAAAACACGGATGCAGATCTTGGAATGGGCTAATGCTGTTTTCTGCTAGATTTTTGGATGTGGGCAACGAGAAGGTCTCTCGCAACACAGATTCCAGGATGTCTGGGTCAGAAGAGAACTGATGCCGAGGCAGGGCGTTTCACCATCCGGCCTGGGGTCCTGGACCCACAGGCTTTGAGGACAGTGTATGGCCAGACTGCAGCCTTCCTGGGCTAAAGCTCTGCCTCTTAGTCTCTTATCCTACTAAGTGCTTTTTAGAAGCCCTTTAAGGTTTTTGTAAAAGGAAATATAACGTGAAGAATACCAGAAAGACGGGATAAGCCTGACTGGGGGTGGGCGTGGCTAAATTACTTCGCGGACTGGCTAAAGAAGGGCTCCCTCAAAGTTCATCAGAAGCCTGCAGCTTCCCCTTATGGCCACTGGAGGGCACTTGGACCATGAAATACCAGATCTTCGGAGAGCTGTGATTCTGTTCAACAAACGTTTCAAAATCATCACCATAATGATAGCGCTTGTGCATTGAATATCCAATATGGCACGAAACACCTTATATATATATATGTGCATATATATATGAACTTGTTTAATATTCACTACAATTGTTGTGAGTTACTAAGGATATTTAGAAAAAAATCAAGGCTTAAAGAAGTCAAAGTACTTACCTAAGATTGCTTAGCTAAATAAAATTTGGGAGTAAGAACTTGAACTCAAGCCCCTGGGCACAAATCATAGGTAATAAGTGCCTACAAAGTTGAAATGAGGACTCTGGCTATAAGACACACACCACACAAATATTATTGTTCCTGAACAATCTACACATTCTGAGATTGGAAGATAACTTACAGACAATTTGTACATTACATGATAATGCTTCTTTTTTCCCTTGAAATGATGTTATTAAATAAATGAAGTGGCTCACAATTCATGGTGTCTTAACTTGAAGGAAATAAGGTCATAGTAATACAAGGCAGGAAAAGATAATTTTCATTTAACATTTACTATGTCCCGGAACTATTTTAAGCACTTTACATAAAGGAACTCAATGAATCCTCATAGGCACCCTCTGAGAAACACGTTATCATCCTCATTTACAGATGAGGAAATGGAGACACGAGGAGGAAGACAACTTGGACAAGGTCACACAGTGAGGAAGAGCTGGGATCAGGGTCTCTGGTAGTCTGGTTCCCGTCTGGGCTCCAAACCACTCTGGGCTCTGAGAAGAACTTGGGAGATGAGGCTGGAGCTGGCCTTGAGAGTGAGATGGTAAGAGCTGTACTAGAAAAACTGCCCTGTGGAGGTGAGAGTGTTCCAGGCAGAGGAAAAGCGTGAGCAGGCCGGATATGGTGGCTCACGCCTATAATCCCAGCACTTTGGGAGGCCGAGGCAGGCGGATCATCTGAGGTCAGGAGTTTGAGACCAGCCTGGCCAGCATGGTGAAACCCCGTCTCTACAAAAATATAAAAACTAGCTGGGCGTGGTGGCAGGAGCCTGTAATCCCTGCTACTAGGGAGCCTGAGGCAGGAGAATTGCGTGAACCTGGGCAGCAGGGGTTGCAGTGAGCTGAGATTGTGCCCCTGCACTTCAGCCTGGGCAATAGATCGAGACACCATCTCAAAAAAAGAAAAGAAAAGAAATGCCCCCTGAAGGTGAGGGTGTTCCAGGCAGAGGAAAAGCAGGAGCAAAGGCCCGAAGCAGGAAAGCACCAGCTGAGAAGTCAGGCTGGGCTCAGAGATCAGGGCTCGGGCCTCAGGCCTGGGCTACTTAGAGGCCTGGACAGCAGAACAGAGGCCTGCAGAGCCAGAGCGCCCTTGGGCCTCCTAGGGGTGGGGAGAAAGAGAGCAGGAGAATGTTGGGGCACAACGAGGGGCGTGCTTCAGTCCGAGGAAGAGCTGAGGCCACCCTGCCCCGGCCACTCTCCAGAGAAGGGCCATTTGGGAAATGCAGTGGTGCTCAGGAAATGGCTGGATTGGGTTACCAGGAAGATTAAAGGAGCTAAATTGGGCCTGAGCCTGGGAGAGGTGTCCAAGAAAGGAACTGCACAGGATGAGCAGCTGGAAGGCCAGGAGAAGCAGCCTGGGACCTACGGGTGGGGGCAGGGATCCTAGTCCAGGCTGGAAACCCTCCAACACCAAAAAGCTAGAATGTGGAGTCATCAAATAGGGCCTCTTCACTTAGACGGAGTTTCAGCTGGGGTGGAGCCCCAGAGGAGAAGAGAAATTGGGAGAAGTTGGAGTATAGACTCAGCCCCATCCTCAGCTGGTGTCTGGAGCTCCAAGCCTTGTCCTGGCTGGGAAGTGGGGAGCACTATTTCTTGTAGGGTGTTGGTGGGAGCTCACTGCACAGCACAGAGGAGCTGCTGGAAATAGCCTGGGGCCCTCCAGCACCCTCTCAGTCCCAGCACCAGCCTGATCCCTCCCCCAGCCTGAGTGGCAGCACCGGCTGTGGCCCCTCCCAGCCCCAAGGGCAGGCGGTCAGTGGTCTATTCTGGTTCCCAGGGTGGCTGGGGCACCTGGGAGAGGGTAGAGAGAGCAACTGCCCCATCTCTTTGAGGTTGGATGAGGAGGGGGCATCAGGAGGACCCTTTGGGATCGTTAGGGTATACTGTTCTGACTGCCATGGGTGGGGAGAAAGAAGGCTAGCACTCTGCTTTCAGCAAGTTGTAACTCTGGGGATCTTTAACTGAGAAGGGAAGTGTAGCTGGGACACCCCAGTGCATTCTGGGAGCATCTGGCACTCACCAGCTGGGGCAGTGGGAATCCCCAGGGGCTGGCAGGGGACCCCAGAATCTTTTTGGAAATTCTAGGTGGCAGATCAAGCCTGGACTTTGGTCCCAGTCCTTCTGGCAGCCTCTCCAGGACAGAGGTGTGAATGCTGCTACCCGAGGCTGAGTCCTATCAGGCCGACTGGGGGCAGTCTGGGGCCAGGGTGGACTCAGGGGAGCCTCTGCAGCCTATGGGGAGCCCCTGCAGCCTATGGGGAGCCCCGTGCCTGGCTGGCCTGTGACTGGCATAGGGCAGAGGAGCCCCGACTGGATTCTTTATTCCTCAGAAGGGAAATTTCCAGTGTCCTCCCCACCCGCCTTTCCTGTGGGCTGAAGTTCAGACTCCTCTGTCAATGGGGCCTGACTCCCTGACAGCCTCCCCCTCCATGCCCAGACCCTTGCTGGAGGGCAGGGGTTTCGGGAAGAGGAGCAGAGCAGAAAGTCAGGAGGGACTTGCCCAGTACTGGTCAAGGTGCTTTTTCCGTGGAGAGCCCCCGATGGGGCCAACTTAAAAGGGGACGAACCTAGGGCTGTGTCTGCCAAACAAGATGTGGTGAGGCCTTGGAGATCACACAGAGAAATAAGCAGGACTTCTAGGGAACACTGACTGGGGTTCAAATCCAGGCTTTGTTTTTCAGTTGCTGTGCAACCTTAGGAAACTTACCTAACCTCTCTGAGCCTAGTATCCACAGCTGTAAAATGGGGCTCAGAGTTACTTCAGTGCTATAAGGACTAGCGATACAGTGATTCTATATGGCAGCCATCCATAATACCATGCCTAGTACACAGTAGGTGCTCGGTGAGTGGTGGCTGTGTTAGTCTCAGAGGCACCAGAGCCCATGGGAAGAGCTAGCGCTTTGGAGTCAGGCAGTCCTGGGTCTGAATCTTGGCCTTGACCTGCTGACCTGAAGCAAGGACTTGAGCAATTCCCTGGCCCCCACTGAACCCGTTTCCTTGTTGGTCAAAAGGGGATACAAAAAATACTCGTGATGGCTGGTACTTACTGAGCACTCGAAGTGTGCTTGGGCACTGTGCTAAGTGCTTTGCAGACAAGTTTCTCATTCAATCTTCCCAACAACTCTATGCTGTGACTACCAGTTCATAGATGAGGAAACAGGCTCAGAGAGGTGAGGAAACTAACCCAGGAGTGGGAGATCCAGGACCTGAACTCCGGCTGTGGCCTATCAGATGCTTCTCAAATTCCTCCCCTTGCCCACACCTCTGCAGAGTCTAATAGAATTGAAGTATTGGCTGACTATCTGGCAGGTGTGAGGAAACAGAAGGATGAAGGCTGGGCGATAAGAACATACAACACTGAGAGCCCAGAAAAGGGTGTTGTGTGGAACCCAACAGTCATCTTCATTGTGTACTCAGATGGTTCAGAGAATAAAGCATTCCACCCAGCAGCAAGAACAGTTCAGGGTGCTGTGGTGAACTGGGGTCTGGAGTGGCAGAGAAGGCCCTGGGGTCTGAGTGGACCCCAAGCTGACTGTGACTCAGCTGGCTGAAGAGGAGGATGATCCTATAAGGCTATAAATAGCAGCTGTGCATAGTGGCCCTGTGAGGTCATTGCCAGCCTGCTCAGTCCCTGTTTAAAGCCTCACAGCCTCAGAGGGATGTAGGAAACCTGGAAGGGGCCCAGGAAGGCAGAGATCTGACCAAACTCGAGGGGCTGAACCAAAAAAGCCTGTGAGACAAGATGAAAGGAATGGGGATGAATCAGGGGGAAGAGAGAACGGGAGTGATGGCACCGAGATCCCAGCAGAGAATTCCAGGGAAGGCGTGCCACCCCTTTTCTTCATCTAGGCTGAAGTATAAGGAAGAAAGAAAGGGCCCAGGCTTGGTGGCTCACGCCTGTAATCCCAGGACTTTGGGAGGCCGAGGCAGGTGGATTACTTGAAGTCAGGGGATCCAGACCAGCCTGGCCAACATGGTGAAACCTCGTCTTTACTAAAAATACAAAAATTAGCCAGGCGTGGTGGTGGGCACCTGTAATCTCTTTTACTCAGGAGGCTGAGGCAAGAGAATTGCTTGAACCTGGGAGGCAGAGGTTGCAGTGAGATGAGATTGCGTCATTGCGCTCCAGCCTAGGTGACAAGAGTGAAACTCTGTCTCAAAAACAAAACAAAAACAAAAACAGACCTCTCTCACCCTTCTCTTTGGGATTGGGTCAGAGTAGGGAGGTATGTCCAAGAATATTTCACTTTAAGCAAGGAAAAACCGAGACCCAGAAAGGGGAGGTGACCAGTTCAGTGTCACACAGCTTGTCTCGGAGCTGGTCCAGGGCGTGCCCCCAGACCAGCCATGTGATCTCAATGCATCAGGAAGCCTTCCCTGGGGCCTTTTCTCTTTTTCTTTTACAGACAGGGTCTTGCTCTGTCACTCAGCCTGGAATGCAGTGGCTCAGTGATAGCTCACTGCAGCTTCAACCTCCTGGGCTCAGGCAATCCTCCTGCCCCAGCCTCCCTTGTGCAGTGGACTGCAGGTATGCACCACCATAGCTGGCTAATTGCTTTCAAAAAAATGTGTAGAGACAAGGTCTCACTTTGTTGCCCATGCTGATCTTGAACTCTTGGGCTCAAGCGATCTACCTTGGGCTGCCTCAACCTCCCAAAGTGCTGGGATTACAGGCATGAGCCACTGCACTGTCCTGGGACCTTTCTTAATGCTACCAAAGCCCCCTTCTCTCCCATCCACCCTTCCGTCCCATCCTCTCGTCCCCCTCATCTCTTACTGGGTGAATACCACCTGAAATTTACAGGGTACGGAGAGTCCACAAAGCCCTGTCACCTTCATCATCTCATGAGCTCTCCCCCTTGAGGCCCAGCCTCCTCCTCCTAGCTTCCTTTCTGGGATGAGCTGTCCTATTTGGTGGGAGAAGTTGGGGGCTGGGGAGGAGGTGAGACTAGCCCCAGACTTGTCCTACTTTGGCAGAAAATCCACAGCACTCTGTGTCTGTAAAAGGAGCGTGGGGCAGGAGGGGGCAGGATTCGGGGCTGTGGGGCCCTCCTTGGAGAAAAAGCAAGGTTGGGGTGTGGGGGTGTTGAGGATGATGAAGGAGGGGTTGATGAGAATTGGGGTGGGGTGCCAGTGAAGGAAGGGGCCCAGGAGAGGGTCTGGGGGCTGGAGGTGGATAAAAGTCCGGAGAGGGAGGATATAACCTGAATGTCTTAGCCCATGAGATGTGGAGTGTGGCCGATGGGTGGGGGGTCGGTTGCTGGCTGTGCCTGGGGAGGAGGCAGCGCAGCAGGAGAAGGATGTTTCAGGGAGAATCCTGACGCCATCCCGGCTGGGCCCCCAACTCTCCGGCCTCCCCCCGGGTGATATCAGGGAGTAACAGACGCCTCTGGACATTCCTTCCCTTTTACAGTCACTCTGGCTCCTCAGCAGCCTGTGGAGGTCAAGCAGCTGCTCCAGCTGGGGGAAGGTGGATGGAGGGGAGGGGGATGCATGGGAAGGGGCTACTGGAGGGAGGGGCTATGGGCAGGGAGGCCAGGGGACATCAGACAATGAGTGCTAAGGAAAAACTCAGCTGAGACCACTCACTGTTCTCACCCACTGCTGGGGCCCAGGGTCTCAGGCTGGCAGAAGCTGAGGGGACCTCAGAGGTGACCTGGCCTGGTCCACTCTCACATTGGGATCATAACAGGGCCTGGGCCAGGGACTTGCCCAGGTGGCCCAGATGGTCAGTTGGTGAACCCCCAGGATGTCCACCTGTATCTTAGCCTTCAACTGACCCCTCTATGCCCCACTCCTATGCTTGTGCCTCCTGCCACCACTGCCCCCCACCCGCCCCTGCCACTGACCCAGGGCTACAGTTGATGATAACGGCATAGGCCCCGAGAGTTCATCCGTGTCATGCTGTCCCCAGGGCTCTCTCATGCAATGGCTGCCTCCTGTCCCAACACAGCTCAGGGTGGAAGCACGACGTCCCCAGCTGGGAAAAAGAGAGGGGCCCTGGAGGAAGGGGCAGAGGGTGCCCCTGTGGGTGGTATCAGTCCACAGAGGGAGGGCGCACCGGGGGAGGAATTAACACTGCCTCACCCCTGGAATCCCGGGGCAAGCGAGGCTCTCCCAGACAGGGTAAAGGGCCAGTTCTCTCCCTTTTGAGTTCCTTCAGTTTTTCCTAATCCAAATGCCCTATGCCAGCCAAGCCACCTCAGCTATCCATACCAGCCACCTGCCCTCCATCCATGCCATCCATGGAATCTGGGGGCTCCTAGGAAGAGCCAGGAGGGCCCTCTGTGAGGTTCAGAGATCTGCTGAGGCATCCTTAAGCCCTCCAGACAATGCACTTGGGGGACAGCGGGGAACAACGAAGGCCAAGGTCTGGGGGCTGGAGAGAGCTGAGCAGCCTCACTCAACAGAAAGGAGGCTGAAGCGAGGGGTGTCTGAAGGAGAGGTGAGTGAGCTGCAGTTGGTAAGGTGGGCAGGGCCAGTCCTGGGGGGCCCTCAGAGGCCATGACGAGTTAAGGTCTTGCTGGTTCAATAAGTCAGGGAAAGAAGAGGAGCTGGGAGTGGTGAAATAGGCAATGTTCCAAATGGCATGCCCCTATTTGCAGGACAGATCTGTGAAAGGGGGATTCTTGCTCTGCTTTGGCTCCCAGGTTAGAATATGTGGCATAGCAGAGACACATCATCTGGCTTCGAATATAAGGAAATGTTTTCTTTCTCCTTTTTTTTTGAGTTGGATTTTTGCTCTTTTGCCAGAACTGGAGTGAAGTGACATGAACTCAGCTCACTGCAACCTCTGCTCCCCAGGTTCAAGCCATTCTCCTGCCTCAGCCTCCGGAGTAGCTGGGATTACAGGCCCGCACCACCATGCCTGGCTAATATTTGTATTTTTAGTAGAGACGGGGTTTCGCCATGTTAGCCAGGCTGGTCTTGAACTCCTGACCTCAGGTGATCCACCTGCCTCAGCCTCCTAAAGTGCTGGGATTACAGGT
This sequence comes from Cacajao melanocephalus, assembly GCA_963573385.1. Lineage (NCBI taxonomy): Eukaryota > Metazoa > Chordata > Mammalia > Primates > Pitheciidae > Cacajao > Cacajao melanocephalus. The sequence continues at coordinate 19,270 of CAUYLG010017202.1, forward strand.
GTGAGCTACTGTGCCTGGCCAAGGAAAGGTTTTTGAACAGCAGAGCTGTGGTGGAGACATGTTACCCACTCAGGGACTCTTTGGGAATGGAATGTGCTGCCTGGAGACAGTGAGTCCCCAGGCACTGGAGGGATTCAAGCTGATCAAGTGTTTGCTGGAGCCACAGTAAAGACAACTTAGGACTTTAGCGAAAAGTGGGAGCATGAGACTGGTCAGCCTCATGGCATGCTGAGGTCCAACGTAAGTTTCTAAAACTCTGAGGTTTGAATAATCTGGAAATATTTCAAACAGAGAGCAGGACTAACTATCTTCCTTAGTTCATTTAACAAGAGCTATTGCCAGTACCCACTGTGCAAGGCACCATTCCACATACACAAATTTATAAACTGTCCCTTTTCTGATAAATGCTGAATGAAACAGTCTGTCCTGGTGGACCTTCCCATTTCTAATACCAATTAAGGAAGAGGCCTGACCATTAAATAGCATGACTGTTAGGTTTTAAAAAACAAAGTACCAAAATTTATGCTCAATGGTGTCCTGAAGATATTCACAGCAGCATTGTTTATAATAGCAAAAGACGGGAAACAACATAAATGTCTATCAATAAGGAACCGGCCAAATAAATTATACCAAGTCTATACTGTGAAATATGAATAAAGATGTTGAGAAAAATGACTCAAAATCTCACAACAAAGAAAAGTGCAGAACCAGATGGCTTAACTGGTGAATTCTACCAAACATTTAAAGAGAACTAACACCAGGCTGGGCACAGTGGCTCACACTTGTAATTCCAACAGTTTGAAAGGCCAAGGCAGGAGGATCATTTGAGCCGAAGAGTTTGAGATCAGCCTGGGGCAACATAGGGAGACTCCGTCTTTATAAAAAAGTTTTCCAGGCATGGTAGCACATGCCTAGGGTCCCAGCTACTAGGGAAGCTGAGGTGGGAGGGTGAGAGGATTGCTTGAGCCCCGAAGGTTGAGATTACAGTAAGCCATGATCATAGCACTGCCCTCCAGCCTGGGTGACAGAGTGAGACACTGTCTCAAAACAAACAAACAAACAAACAAACATAAAAACCTAACACCAGTCCTCAAACTCTTCCAAAAATTAGAAGAGGAAGGAATACTTTCTAACTCATTCTATGAGGCCAGCATTATCCTTATACCAAAGCCAGGCAAAGACACTACAAGAAAACTATAGACCAATATCCCTTGTAAATATTGATGTAAAAATCACAAGAAAATACTAGCAAACCAAATTCAGCAGCAAATTTAAAGAATTACACTGTAATCAGGAGGGAATTATTCCTGGAATGCAAGGATAGTTCAACATACAAAAGTCAATCAGTGTAATACTTCACATTAACAGAATGAAGAAAAACCCTCACATGATCATCTCAATGATAAATGAAAACAACTGCATTTACAATAGCATCAATAATAAAATACTCAGCAATAAACATAACCAATGAGGCATAAGACTTGCACACTGAAAACTATAAAATATTGCTAAAATAAATCAAAGAAGACCAAAATAAATGGAAAGACATCCCATGCTCATGAACTGGAACACTGAATATTGTTAAGAATACCAATGCTACCCAAATTGATCTATAGATTCAGTATAATCCCTATCGAAATCCCACCAACATTTTTGCAGAAATAGAAAAATCCATCCTAAAGTTCATAAGGAATTTCAAGAGACCTCAAATAGCCAAAAATTTTTGAAAAACAACAAAGATGGAGAACTCACACTTTCTGAGCTCAAAATTTACTACAAGGGCACTGTTATCAAAACAGTGTGTAGTACCAGCATAAAGACAGACATATGGACCAATGGAATATAATAAACAGCCCAGAAATAAACTCTCACACTTGTGGTTAAATTATTTTCAACCCAAGTGCCCAGACCATTCAATGGGGGAAAGGACAGTCTTTTCAACAAATGATGCTGAGAAAACTGGATATCCACATGCAAAAAAATGAAGCTGGACTCTTACCTTATACCAAATATAGAAATTAACTCAAGATGGATAAAACATCCAGGTGCAGTGGCTCATGCCTATAATCCCGGCACTTTGGGAGACTGAGGTGGAAGGATTGCTTGATCCCAAGAGTTTGAGGTTGCAGTAAGATATGATGGTGCCACTGCACTCCAGCCTGGGTAACAGAGCAAGATCCTGTTTCCACAACAATAACAACAACAAACAGATAAAATACCTAAACATAAGAGCTAAAATATAGCATTCTTTTTTTGGGGGGGGGACAGAGTCTCGCTCTGTCACCAGGCTGGAGTGCAATGGCTCAATCTTGACTCACTGCAACCTCTGCCTCCTAGGGTCAAGTGATTCTTCTGTCTTATCCTCCCAAGTAGCTGGGACTACAGGCGTGTATCATCACCCCCAGCTAATTTTTGTATTTTTAGTAGAGATGGGGTTTCAGCATGTTGGCCAGGATGGTCTCCATCTCTTGACCTTGTTATCCACCCACCTCAGCCTCCCAAAGTGCTGGAATTACAGGCGTGAGCCACTGCGCCTGGCCTAAAATTCTTAGAAGAAAACAAAGAGAAAAAGGTTCACGACATTGAATTTGGCAATTATTTCTTGAATATGACACCAAAAGCACAGGAAACAAAAGAAAAAATCGATAAATAGGACTTGATCAAAAGTAAAAACTTCTGTGCATCAAAGGATATTATCAACAGAGTGAAAAGGCAAACTATAAAATGGGAGAAAATATTTGCAAATCATATATCTGATAAGGGATTAATATCTAGAGCATATAAAGAACTCCTGCAACTCAACAACCAAAAAACCCCAAACAACCCAATTCAAAAATGGGCAAAGGATTTGAATAGACATTTTGCCAAATAAGATACGCAGATGAACAATAAGCACATGAAAAGATGTTCAACATCACTGATCATTAGGGAAATGCAAATCAAAACCACAATGAGCAGCCAGGTGTGGTGGCTTGTTTCTATAATCCCAGCACTGTGGGAGACTGAGGCAGGAAGATCGCCTGAGACCAGGAGTTTTGAGTCCTCAGTGAGGTATGATCATGCCATTGCACTCCAGCCTGGGCAACAGAGTGAGATCCTGTCTTTAAAAAAACAAAATAAGACCGAGTGTGGAGGCTTACGCCTATAATCCCAGCACTTTAGGGGGCCGAAGTGGAAGGAAGGATTCCTTGAGCCTAGAAATTTGAGACAAGCCTGGGCAACATAGGCTTGGAGACCCTGTCTCTACAAAAAAGTGAAAAAAAAAATAGCCAGGTTATGGTGGCTTGCACCTGTAGTCCCAGCTACTTGGGAGGTTGAGGCAGGAGGATTGCTTGAGCCTAGGAGTTTGAGGCTGCAGTGAGCAATAATCCCACCTCTGCACTCCAACCTAGGGTGACAGAGTGAGACCCTATCTTTAAAAAACAAAACAAGGCCAGGCACTGTGGCTCATGTCTGTAATCCCAGCACTTTGGGAGGCCAAGGCAGGTGAATCACGAGGTCAGGAGTTCGAGACCAGCCTGGCCAAGATAGTGAAACCTCGTCTCTACTAAAAATACAAAAAACTAGCCGGGTGCGGTGGCAGGTGCCTGTAATCCCAGCTACTCGGGAGGCAGAGGCAGAGAATTGCTTGAACCAGGGAGGCAGAGTTGCAGTGAGCCAAGATTGTGCCGCTGCACTCCAGCCTGGGTGACAGAGTGAGACTCTGTCTCAAACAACAACAAAAATAAAATAAAACAAAAAAAACCACAATGAGGTACCTCCTCACACCCATTAGGATGGCTACTATTAATATTATAAAACAAACAAACAGAAAATAACAAGTGTTAGCCAGGAAGTGGAGAAATTGGAACCCATGTGCATTTCTGATAGCAACATAAAACGGTGCAGCTGCTGTGGAAAACAGTATGGCAGTTCCTCAAAAATTTAGACACAGGATTACCATATAATATAGCAGTTCCACTTCTGAGTATCTACAGAAAAGAACTGAATGTAAGTATTTGAACAGATATTTGTACACCAAAATTCATAACAACATTGTTCATAATAACCATAAGTTGGAAAGAACCCAAATATTCATCAACAGTTAAACAAAGGGTGGTATATACATACAACGAAATATTATTTAGCCTTAAAAAGGAAGGAAATTCTGACATGTCATAACATGAACGAGACTTGAAGATGTTAGGCTAAGTGAACTGAGCCAGTCACAAAAGGACAAATATGGTATGATTCCACTTGCATGAAGTACCTAGAGTCATTCAACAGAAAGTAGAATGATGTTTACCAGGGTCTGGGAGGAGGGGAAGGTGGAGAGTTATTTTTAACACATATGAAGTTTCAGCTTGGGACAACAAAAAAGTTCTGCAGATGGATGGTGGCGATGGTTGTACAACAAAATGAATGTACCTGATGCCACTGAACTCTACACTTAAAAAATGGCTCACACGGTGAATTTTATTTTATGTATATTTTACCACAATGTAAAAGTGACTCAGCTGTCAATGTACTAAAATGGAGCCATCTCTAAGCTCTATGTCATTGAAAAAAGCTTGATTCAGACAGGGCGCTCCACATAAGCAAATGTGGTTGTACGTACATGAAGTGTCTCTGAAAGGAGCCGACAACAACGGAAGCCTGGTTGTCTCTTAAGCGGTGTTTGGGGTGGCTGGGTGTCAAAGTGGGACGGAGACTTACTCTTCACTTTAAGCCTTTTGCATATCTTGAATTTTGTACCATGTACACTGCCCATCCACATACATTGTTGGTATTTTTAGTATGTTCCATCCTGAGTGGTCCTCTCGGGAGGCTGAACCCTCCCTCCCGCAGTGCTGCCCAGCTCACAGCATGTTTTGGAGTGCTCCTCTTTCACCTGCCTTCCAAGCCTCGGGGTGTTGATTTGCAGCCCTCCATGGTAGCAAATCCTCAGGGGTGGAACTGAGTTCTGGAAACAGTCCCAAGTGGTTCAGGGCCAAGCCTGCTGGTTGTTGATTTTGACTAGAGAATAGATGGCATGATTTATTTGTTTTCTGCCTCATTTTGCCAAGGAACTCAGGCCTTGGGCAGGTCCAAAGGCCAATTTCCTTATGTGGTCTGGAGATCATTCACTGAGAAGAGCTCCAGAAACACTGTCCTAGTAGCATCATAGAAATGGGTGTAGTCCCCTACAGAAGATTAATCTAGTTCTTTGGGCTGTAAGTGATCAAAGCCAATACCAAGTGCCTCAAATGAAGAAAACAGAAAGTTTCTTGGCCCAAGGCCAGGAGGGACAGTGCAGGAGCTCAACTCACAAATTGAGCGAAGGGCTGCAGGAACCAGGGCCCTGGCCAGCTCCTCCTCTCCAGCGTTCTCTGCTTCTTCTTGCATATTGACCTCTCTTTCTTCCTACTCCCCCAGGGAGCAGGAAACACGGCTTCCACAGGTTCCAGTTGAATAATCCCAGTTCCATCTATAAATTCCAGGGAAGGTCTCTGATTGGCCCTGCTCAAGCCCAGGCCCATTCCTTGACCCATCACTGAAGTCAGGGAGATGCAGTAAGAAGACTGGCCGGAATCAGGGTCTTTAGGGGTGGAGGGATGGGGAGGAGGCACAGCGTGTCATCACAATAAGGAAATGCAAAAAGAAAGCTTGAAGCCTACTTTGAATGACAATGAGAAAGATGGTGCTGCCTGAGTGTGCTAAGGATCCACATGGTCTCTAAAATCCTCCAGGAGAGTACGGTCTAGTCTGGAAGATGAGACACAAAAATAACCAGAACACAACAGCTTGCACTGACTTGAGGGCTGGATAAGAATATCTGGAACTCCCCCATCTACTTCAGAAGCTTGTCGCCTGGATAAAAATTAGACACTTAATGGGAAAGGGCTTTGAAAAGAGTGCAGTAACGAAGATCCCTTTATAGCTTACCTGGCACATTCACACCCATCCTGGGGTCAAAGCAAGGGATGTGGGGTCAGCCAGCCTCAGCTTCCTGAGCTATAAAATGGGAATGAGGCTAGTCCCTACCTCCTAGGGTTGGAGAATTGGGGGTCATGGGTGTGAAGTGCTCAGCAGCTTGGCCCACCCTAGATGGTCAGTACATGTACGGTATTATTATTGCTATATACATTAGTAGGGCCTGGGCCTATTTAAACCTTTATAGGGTCGCATGGAAAGGCTAACCATCCTCACTTTATATCTGACAAGCTGGGGCCTGGAGAGGACATGCCTGAGCTGGGGCTCAGACAAGGACGCGCCTACTTGTAACCCCTCCAGTTGGTGATGGCAGGGCTGGGGTAGGACCAGCTACCGGCTCCTAATCCAGTGCTCTATTTCCAGGATTTGCATTCCAAAAGGGTCAGGTTCAAGAGGGGCCTGGAGTGCCAGGTGGAGGTGTAGAGACACAGCCAGTGTTCACGAAGTGTGGATGTCCTTAGCGGTCAGCAAGTGCACTGTGCTGAGCAGGGGGCTGTGGAGGTTGAGCAGGCCCTTTGCAGGCCTCCGTTTTTGTGGGGGACCTGGAGCATTATAGGGGATGGGAAGTGATTGGGGCTGGGTCCCCCAGGCTTCTTTGATTATCTGACACTCACCCACACCTCCTCAGGTACCCCCTGCCCCCCACAACTCCTCTCCTGTGCCGTGTTTCCCGGCCGATGCGTTCTCCTCTATAAATACCTGCTCTGGTATTTGGGGTTGGCAGCTGTTACTGCCAGGGAGATGGTTGGGTTCACATGCGGCTCCTGACAAAACACAAGCCCCTGGTGTGTGTGGGAGTGGGTGGTGTGAGTAGGGGGATGAATCAGGGAGGGGGCGGGGGCACCCAGGGGCAGGAGCCAGATGAAGTCTGTGCGGGGGAGTGGTCATAGCAATTGGAAACTGAACACTCATCAGACCCTTTCTGGAAATCACCCACTGTTTATAAACTCGAGGCCACGCCCTTGACAGTAGGGGGAAGGAAGAGGGCCTGGATTAGTCCAGAGGGAAACTGAGGCTCAGGACTAGCTCGCCAGTAGACACTAATGGCAGACAGGCTTTGGCCAGGATCCCTCCACCTGCCCTCCCTGCCTGCCTGGAGAACCCCACCCTCAAGGCCTGGCTGGGCTTGGCCTGAGACCTCCCAAACCTCTTCGACTTCAAGAGAAGGTTTAGGAACAAGGTGGTTTTGGGCCTTTCCTGGGAACAGGCCTTGATCCTTTAAGAAATGACCCAAAGTCTCTCCTTGACCAAAAAGGGGACCCTCAAACTAAATGGAAGCCTCTCTCCTGCTGTCTCCCCTGACCTCCCCCAGGACGAGGAGGCAACCAGTGCTGAAAGAGGCCCGCTTGGGGGCTGCAGGCATGCTTGCTTCCCTGGCGAAGGATTGGCAGGCCTGTCTGTCACAGGCCCCCCACCGGCAGGCTCAGGGGCGCAGGCCTCTTGCGGGGGAGCTGGCCTCCCCGCCCCCACGGCCAGCGGCCGCCCTTTCCTGGCAGGACAGCGGATCTGCAGCTGTCAGGGGAGGGGCGGCGGGGGCTGATGTCAGGAGGGATACAAATAGTGCCGACGGCTGGGGGCCCTGTCTCCCCTCACCGCATCCACTCTCCGGCCGGCCGCCTGCCCGCCGCCTCCTCCGTGCGCCCGCCAGCCTCGCCCGCGCCGCCACCATGAGCCAGGCCTACTCGTCCAGCCAGCGCGTGTCCTCCTACCGCCGCACCTTCGGCGGGGCCCCGGGCTTCTCGCTCGGCTCCCCGCTGAGCTCGCCCGTGTTCCCGCGCGCGGGCTTCGGCTCAAAGGGGTCCTCCAGCTCCATGACGTCCCGCGTGTACCAGGTGTCGCGCACGTCGGGCGGGGCCGGGGGCCTGGGGTCGCTGCGGGCCAGCCGGCTGGGGAGCACCCGCGCGCCCTCCTCCTACGGCGCGGGCGAGCTGCTGGACTTCTCGCTGGCCGACGCGGTGAACCAGGAGTTCCTGACCACGCGCACCAACGAGAAGGTGGAGCTGCAGGAGCTCAACGACCGCTTCGCCAACTACATCGAGAAGGTGCGCTTCCTGGAGCAGCAGAATGCCGCGCTCGCCGCGGAGGTGAACCGGCTCAAGGGCCGCGAGCCGACGCGAGTGGCCGAGCTCTACGAGGAGGAGCTGCGGGAGCTGCGGCGCCAGGTGGAGGTGCTCACCAACCAGCGCGCCCGGGTCGACGTGGAGCGTGACAACCTGCTGGACGACCTGCAGCGGCTCAAGGCCAAGTGAGGGCCCAGCGCCCCAGACCCCGCTTTCCGCCGGCAGGGCGCAGGAGGCTAGGCCTGGGGGCTGGGGTCCCGCTGTCAGCACCTGCCTTCTCCCGGAGTCCGGGACCCTCTCCTGCCCGGTGCGGGGAAAGGGTCCTCCACTCGTTTGTTTCATGGGGCCGTGACCTCCAGTCTTTCCTCCTGCGCTCCCAACTTGCTCGAGAGTAGTCTTAGGGAGATAGATCAGTGGGTGGATATGGGAGACTTTAGGGGACCCGGAGCCCTCTGGGCAGCCCCCTTAAAAAGCATCTTAAAATGCTGGGGTGATGTTTATGGGGTCTGGCAGTTGATGGGCGGAGGAAGGGCTGCAGGAGGCCCAGAGGGTAGTGTAGCCAGAGGGAGATGGGAGGTTGATAGGAGACAGGGGGAGTGGAGCAAGGGCCCAGAGTCCAAGCAGCAGCTTTCAGCTCAGCTGTGATGAGGTCCTGGGAAGTGGGGTGGTGGGGGGAGCTTGGATCGGGGGCCTAGTTGAGGCTGTGTCTTTTTACAAGGAGAGTAGACAAGCTGGAGAAAAAGGGAGTGGGTGGGGGCCGCAGCTGTCAGAGAGCTTGGGAGGACCTGACTGCAGGCTTCACCCGGCTCCCGAAACAAGAAGGGCAGCAAGTAGAGTGTATGTGTTGGTCCCGCTTCTGACAGGCCAAGTGAGCAGAGCCACCCTCCTGCCACCAAAGTCATAAATATTAATTAAGCAGCTATATTGGCTAGGTAGCAGCTGGGAACCAGAAACGCAGAGGTGGATAAAATAGACACAGTTTCTAACCCCAGGGAGGTCACACAGTCTGGTGGGGACATAGACTTCAAGGGTGTGGCTCCAGGGCAGAGATTGGGCCACTTCCTGTGCCCTCCCTGGGTAGGTGGGGCCTCTCCACTCCCTCTCAGGGCCTCCTGTCTCTACCCAGCAGGCAGGCCCTCCCCCTCTGTCCTGGACCCAGTCACTGGTCAGCTCCCAGCCAATTGTCCTTTCCACTGCCAGCTTTATCACCCACAACTATCTGTTTTTCTGCCTGTCCCACCCAGGCTGCAGGAGGAGATCCAGTTGAAAGAAGAAGCAGAGAACAATTTGGCTGCCTTCCGAGCGGTGAGTGCCCTTCTTTCCCCCCGTGCGGCCTCTGGCCTCGCTCTGCCCCACCTGGGTGGTGCTGACCATGTCCTTTTCGCTTGGCCTCTCCCAGGATGTGGATGCAGCTACTCTAGCTCGAATTGACCTGGAGCGCAGAATCGAATCTCTCAACGAGGAGATCGCGTTCCTTAAGAAAGTGCACGAAGAGGTATGCCTCGGCCTCTCTGCCTGGGGTCACTGGGGCATGGGAAAAGCAGCTGGAGAGGGCTGGGGTGGGGCTCTGGCTGGGAAGAGGGGTATGAAGGTGCTGTGTGGGCCAGGAGGGGACTGAAGCTCAGTCATGCCCTGCAGGAGATCCGTGAGTTGCAAGCTCAGCTTCAGGAACAGCAAGTCCAGGTGGAGATGGACGTGTCCAAGCCAGACCTCACTGCCGCCCTCAGGGACATCCGGGCTCAGTATGAGACCATCGCAGCTAAGAACATTTCTGAAGCCGAGGAGTGGTACAAGTCGAAGGTGGGTGGCCTCACCCAGGGACTGGCGTCTTCGTCCCCCTGAATTCCAGCTTGGACATGCTGCCTGTGGCACCATCCAACCATCCATGGGGAGGAGAGCCCAGAGGCTCCATGCTGTCTTGCTCACCCCTACCTGTGCCCTGCCTCCTCCTCATCCTCGGGCCCCTCTCTCTGCCCTTAGGTGTCAGACCTGACTCAGGCGGCCAACAAGAACAACGATGCCCTGCGCCAGGCCAAGCAGGAGATGATGGAATACCGACACCAGATCCAGTCCTACACCTGCGAGATTGACGCCCTCAAGGGCACTGTGAGTCCCTGCCCACCTGGCCGCGCCCTGCCCCTTCCTGTCTGCAGTTCACACCCTCACTCTGTGACCTTGGGCCCATCATAGATCCTCTCTGGGCCTTCATCTCCTTAAATCTACAATAGGGGTAAAACCAGACATGGATTCCAGTTGGTTGCTAAGGAATCAGGGGTTCCAGGGGCATCTCCCTGTGTGGGGACTGTGAGGCTGAATGCAGATGCTCCTTTTTTTATCTGTTTTATTCTCTGAGTGTCCACATAGAGACTTCATTTGAGTTCAGGGTTCAACATGTTCTGGACCTGACCATCTGGAGTTGCCTGCCAACCCCAAAGCTGTGTCTTTCTTCATGTTGGGCTCCTAGTGTCCTCTTCCCTTCCTTGACCTGGGCTCCTCCTCCCCTGCAGAACGATTCCCTGATGAGGCAGATGCGGGAATTAGAGGACCGATTTGCCAGTGAGGCCAGCGGCTACCAGGACAACATCGCGCGCCTGGAGGAGGAAATCCGGCACCTCAAGGATGAGATGGCCCGCCACCTGCGCGAGTACCAGGACCTGCTCAACGTGAAGATGGCCCTGGATGTGGAGATCGCCACCTACCGGAAGCTGCTGGAGGGAGAGGAGAGCCGGTGAGGGGCCAGGCAGGGGCTGGAGAAGGGCGGTGGGGGGTGCTGAGTGGTCCATTCCTGCCCCCAGGAGGCTAGGAATTACCTCGACAAGACCTGGAAACAATTTTTTTTTTTGAGATGGAGTTTTGCTCCTGTTGCCCAGGCTGGAGCGCAGTGGGGTGATCTTGGCTCACTGCAACCGCCGTCTCCCGGGTTCAAGTGATTCTCCTGCCTCAGCCTCCTGAGTAGCTGGGATTACAGGTGCCCACCGCCATGCCTGGCTAATTTTTGTATTTTTAGTAGAGACAGGGTTTCACCATGTCGGTCAGGCTGGTCTCGAACTCCTGACCTCAGGTGATCTGCCCACCTCAGCCTCCCAAAATGCTGGGATTATAGGCGTGAGCCACTGTGCCCGGCCTGGAAACAATTTTATACAAGAGGCCACCACTCTATTAATTGCAGAGAATTAACCAAGGCCACTTGGGTAAAAAGCAATTTAATTAACAGCATTTATAAAAAGAGAAATATAAGTATTCCCTTATCCACCTCAGAATTAAGAACCAGCAGCAAAAAAACCATATTCAGCCACTAATATTAAAATATTACTGCCAGTCAAGGGAGAGATGAAAGCAGAGTGGGGAGTGATGAGGAAGGAAAAGGAGGGAGCAGAGAGAGGCAAATAGAGACAGAGGGAGGGAGAGAAGCCTTGCAGAGGGATAGGCTAAGAGAAGGTAAAGAGATGCATACAGAAGGCATGAGTGTGCATGCACATGCACACACACGTGTGCACACATGCGCAGACACATATAAGCAAACGCACATGCTCAGAGAAAAGACACAGATGTCATGCTCAGAGCAACCCACCTCTAGATACATGAAACAACATACAACTGGAAAGGGACACCAGGGAGCCTTGTGGGATAACAGAAATGTTCTATATCTTATTTTTGTTTGTTTTGGATACAGAGTCTTGATCTGTCGCCCAGGCTTGAGTGCAGTGGTGTGATCTCAGCTGGCTGCAACCTCTGCCTCCTGGGTTTGAGTGATTCTCCTGCCTCAGCCTCCCAAGTAGCTGAGATTACAGGCATGTTCACCACACTCAGCTGATTTGTTGTATTTTTAGTAGAAATGACGTTTCATCACATTGGCCAGGCTGGTCTCTAACTCTTGACCTCAAGTAATCTGCCTGCCTTGGCCTCCCAAAGTGCTGGGATTACAGGCATGAGCTACTGTGCTTGGCCTAGAAATGTTCTATGTCTTGATTTGGACTGGTGGTTACACAGACGTGGACATTGATCAAAACCCATTGAATTGTACATTAAAGATCTGTGCGTTTCACTGCATGTAAATTTAACCTCAATTTAAAATGGATTAATTACTCCAAAAACTGGTACCTCTTGATACTCATAAAAATAATATCTAAAATTTTAAAAAGCAGCAGACAGCCAGCTGGCACAGTGTCTCACACCTGTAATCCCAGCACTTTGGGAGGCCGAGGTGGGCAGATCACGAGGTCAGGAGATCGAGACTATCCTGGCCAACATGGTGGAACCCTGTCTCTACCAAAAATACAAAAATCAGCTGGGCATGGTGGTGGGCACCTGTAATCCCAGCTACTTAGGAGGCTAAGGCAGGAGAATAGCTTGAACGTGGGAGGCAGAGGTTGCAGTGAGCCGAGATTGCGCCACTGCACTCCAGCCTGGCGACAGAGTGAGAGTCCATCTCAAAAACAAACAAACAAACAAACAAACAAAACAGCAGCAGACGTGTTTAGATATAGGTATACACATAAAGAGAAACTTCAGATTTTGTAGAATGATGTCTACATATGATGGCCTTTGAAAGTAGCTAAAGGCATGTGGCATTTTTCCAGCATTAGGCCTAAATGATCAGCTCTCAGAACTGGTGTGGCTGGAGGGTGGGCACAAGCAATGGACATCACCCACAGCTGCTACTGATGTAACCTTCAGTGCCAGGAGCAAGAAGGAAATCCTGGTTCACTGGAGGGTGCAGTGGGGTTGGGCATCCTGGTGTCATGCCAGCAGGTCAGAGTTGAAATGAATGATCCTTCCAGAAGAGACTATTCCTGGGACAACTCTAGCTGGCCTTTGACCCCATTCCTTGAGTGGTGTGGACAGTGGGAGTTCTGGGGTCCGTGGGACTGGGACAGCTGAGGATGGCGTTTAGAAAGGACCAGGTTGAGTCTTGATGGGTGGTCTCAGGGAAAGATGAGAGGCTTTTTAACTCTTCGAGGCTTGATCTCTTCCCTTTCAGGATCAACCTCCCCATCCAGACCTTCTCTGCCCTTAACTTCCGAGGTGAGTGTCTGCAGGCAGGTGGAGGCTGGGGTTGCATGGGCCAGGAGTCCAGCATGGGCACTGCCCAAGGCCAGCCAGGAGGGAGGATGGGACCACGGGGCCAGGGAGAGACCTGGAGTCTGGGGAAGTAAAAGGGGGCCACTGCAGGTAGGTGAGGGAGCTTAGGTAGAGGCGGATGGGGCACTTTATGACAGCGAGAGCTTTTTATGTGATTATATTGTATTGTATTTACCATGCCCTCTGCACCTTCTTGGACTATTGGGCCTCAGAAAGCAGCCTCTGTTCTGAATCCCAAACTCTAAAAGTAGCAGGGTTGTCCTTGGGGACCTGGCTTCAGGAGCATCTCATACTGCCTGCATTCTAAGGCACCCACAGCCCATTGTCTGTTTGGCACATTGCCAAGCAGCGCCTTGGCTGCCTTTTGAACACCTCCAGTTTGCTGGAGCAAGATGTTGGATGTCGTTTGAAAAAAAAAAAAAAAGCCAAATCTTAGCAAAGCCAAACCATGAAAAGAACGAGCTCTTAGGGCATTCTGCCATTCTGACATTAGTAATATGCAGATGGAATGGCTTTCCAACCCCAGAGAGCAGAGAAACACACGCTAATGATGCATTAGGAAAGCAAGTCGGAGTCCTTGGCAGCTTCTCCTTTCCTAGATCAAATCTTTTCTATCTTCGATGTACATTTCCATCAGGAAAAAATACACGCTGTGCTCCACCGAGTCACAACGTTCATCACAGGCTAGTTGCTAGCTAAGGAAATTCATGAACACCAAACTCATAATACCAAGGACCTCCATTTGACCCTTCCTGTACAACTCAGAGACTCTGTCTTCAGTTAGTTGTTTATACGGACACCAAGTATGAGTCTTGCATTTAAAACTTCATAGTACAAAAAAAAAAAAACCCAACCGCATGGTGCAGTGCTTTTCCAAATCAATAGCTTTGTGGCCATGGTAGGGCAAGTATGGTTAGTACCACTTCACTCCGTGTCCTCAGTGAGGAAACTGAGGCACAGAAGGGCAAGTGACTGACCATCAGCACAATGAGTCAGTGACTGACTCCTGCTCCGTCTCACTTTCATTAAGATGTCAAGTTGCTCATCTGAAATCTTAAAGGGAGATGGGTACTGTAAGGTCCTCTAAGGGGGCCTTGAGACCAGGCTTTGCGGTTCTATGTTGAAGAAGGGGAGTCCCAGGATACAAATGCGTGCAGGGCTCTCCTGGGGCCTGGAGAGGAACTAGGAGGTACGGGGAATGTCAGTGCTGTGCAGTCTGGGCATCAGGGGTCCCCTCACCTCCTGCGCCATCCTGCACGTGGAGCACATCTGTCGGCTCTGAACTATGGGACTGGCCCTGGGACTGCAGAACTACCTGCTGGGTGCTGGGCTCAAGGACAGGTATTAAAGTCTTGAAGAAGTAATAAGCCTGTCTTGAGCGGGGATTGGGGTCTGCTAGGGCTCTGCCCAATATGGCCCCAGATGGACTCCCAATCCCTGGTACTTGGTCAGGCTGAGTGTGCGATGAACCCTATTACAGAAACCAGCCCTGAGCAAAGGGGTCCTGAGGTCCATACCAAGAAGACGGTGATGATCAAGACCATCGAGACTCGGGATGGGGAGGTGAGTGGTCTGTCTGGGCCCCTTCCCCTTGGTGGGGGCTATGGATGTGTCTGTGGGCACTATCTTCCACCCAGCTGTGCTGGCCCAGGCCCCTGGCTAGTGGGGCAAGGGAGATCCTGGGGTGGGGATGGCTCAGGGCTGCAACTCCATTCTCTGGCTAGCACATGGCTGGACTGGGCTTCTTTCCTCCCCAGGTCGTCAGTGAGGCCACACAACAGCAGCATGAAGTGCTCTAAAGACAGAGACCCTCTGCTGCCAGAGACCGTCCTCACCCTGTCCTCACTTCCCCCTGAAGCCAGCCTTCTTCCAGCCCAGGACACGGCACCCAGCCTCAGTCCTCCCCTCACAGCCTCTGACCCCCTCCCCCCTCACTGGCCATCTCTCGTGGAACCCAGCAGGGACATGGCCCATCCCTGCCTGGTCACAGGGCATGCCCCAGCTGCCTCTGCGGCCCCCAGCCATGAGCCTTGGCTGTTGGCAGTGAGTGAGCCTGGCTCTTGTGCTGGGCGGAGGCCAGGCTGGAGCAGTGGCCCCATCTCTCCCACCTCCGTGACCTCAGGCACTAGCCTCTGGCTCTGGACACGGCCCTAGAGCAGGGTGTTGGGATACTGCAGGGCCAGGACTGAGCCCTGTGGACCTTCCCAGCCTTCAGCCCAGGAGAGAGGAAGCCAGGCAGGTAGCCAGGGGGACTATCCCCTGTGGAGACTGGAGGACTTGACATTGTCCCTGTGGTCTCTTACTTTCCTTTCCCCAGCCCAGGGTGGACTTAGAAAGCAGGGGCTACAAGAGGGAATCCCCGAAGGTGCTGGATGTGGGAGCAGGAGATTGAGAGGGAGAGAAAGTGGGTGAGATGCTGGAGAAGAGAGGAGAGAGGCAGAGAGCGGTCTCGGGCTGGTGGGAGGGGAGCCCACCTCCCCACGCCTTCCCCTCCCCTGCTGCAGGGGCTCTGGAGAGAAACAATAAAGAGATTCGCACACAAGCTGAGCTGGCCCCTGCTGTCTTGACTGCCAGGTCTCCTGTGGGGTCCCTGGGGCCCTGTGATACCACCTGTCACCCTGAGATGGACTGTACTGACCTCCTGCCCAGCCAGACTTTCCCCAGGGCCTTGCACCCGCTTCCGTTCCCAGAGCCGCCTGGCCTTGCTGTTTGTATGCAGCGCATGGGGCAGGGAGGGCTGGACAGGGGCTTGTGTTGGGGAACCACAAATACCTCTCGTTAGGCTCCAATTCCAGGACTGGCCCCCTTATGCTCCCTTTTGCATCTTCAGGTCAGCCGGGCTGGGGGACAGCACCTGCTGTTCGTTTTGAAGGATGTAGCTGCTCTCCAACTGTCTCTGAAGTAGGGTTCCCCCAGTCCCTTCTCCAAAGAAACCAACAGCCTCTTTCTTTTTTTTTTCTTCACTCTTTTTATTTTTGAGACAGCTTCTTGCTGTGTCACCCAGGCTGGAGTGCAGCAGCATGATCACGGCTCACTGCAGCCTGGATTTCCCGAGCTCAAGCGATCCTCCCATCTCAGCTTCCAAGTAGCTGGGACCACAGGTTCACGCCACCATGCATGGGTAATTTTTAATTTTTTTGTAGAGACGGGGTCTCTCTATGTTGCCAAGGCTGGTCTTGAATTTCTGGGCTCAATTGCTCCTCCTGCCACCTCAGCCTCCCAAGCTTTGGGATTACAGATGTGAGCCAATGGTCTCTTTCTATTAACCCTTTCCAATAACATTTTTATATACAAGTCCCAATACAGAAAAAATAATGTTTGGAAAAATGGAAAGATCGATTCTGTGCTTTGATAAGAAGGTTCAATAATCTGAAGAAGTCAATTTGGTCTCCATTCATCTATAATGTAAATGCCGTGCAATGTCAAAATACCAAAGAAAAATTTTAAGAGAATTGGAGAAAGTGGGAGGGGAGTGTAGGATATATGAAAAAAAAAAATTAGGAGGCCGGGCAGTTTCTCCACCTGCAATCCCAGCACCCTGGGAGGCTGAGGCAGGAGGATCTCTTGAGCCCAGGAGTTTGACACCAGCTAGGGCAACGTAACAAGACCCGGACTCTACAAAAAAAAAAAAATTAGCCTGGCATGGCGCCATGAGCCTGTAGTTCCAGCTACTTGGGAGGCTGAGGTGGGAGGATCGCCTGAGCCCAGGAGGTCGAGGCTTCATTGAGCTGTGATTGTGCCACTGTACTCTAGCCTGGGTGACAGAGTGAGACTCTGTCTCAAAAAAAGAAAAAGGAAACAAAAAATAGAAAATCATAGAACATCAAAACATATCAGAAGGCTATGATAATTAAAACAGATCTGTTAACGAAGAGGAAATATACAAATATTAATGAACAAAATAGAGTGTTTAGAACAAGACTCACACACACGAGACCTACATATGTTAAAGGAGGCATTTCAAATTTGTGGGGAAACCTTAATGATTCAGCATAGGGTTTGGGGCAACTGGATAGCTAAGAGGTGGGGTAGCAGGGAGAGTGAAGGCTGTATCTCTTTTATTCCTTCTAAAAAATATATTCTAGTGGATCAAAGATGTAGGAAACGATGGATCCATGTAGGTCTCAGCCTTCAAGTTTCTCCTCCGAGATTTCAGGGATTATCCTTTAAAGGAGTCAGGAAGAGGGTAGAGATCACAAAGATAATAAGCTCAGTTTGTGTGTGAAATAAACCTCAGGAGGTTTTAGTCTTAAGGTCCTTAACCTGACCTTCCAAACTGACTTTTCCAGAAACTTCCAAAAGCCTCTCCAGTGTCTCTTTCTTCCCCTCCTTTAATGTGGCCCTGGCTGGCAAGTCACCTCTCTCTCTAAGAAGGCCCCTTCTCTGTTATATTCCTCACCTTTGCCCTAAGAAGACCTGGGGTGTAGCCTGGGGTCCCCTCCCTCTGCCACTGGCGACTCATGTTCATTTCCTTCCCCTCAGTGCTCAAATAGGGTAAACGCTACAGGTGCCAGAACTACCCCAATCAACCTGTAGAGAAACCACAACGAACGTCGCAGGAAATGAAATTGAAAGTCCCATTTCCAATGTCTTTGCACTGGGATGGAGGAGGAGGAATGGGTAAGGGGCTTCTTATTCTTGAGCCTGTTGGGGGCCCTGGAGTCTATGCCATCCTCTCTATGCTGGAAACACATGGGCAGGGCTGGGCCCAGGTGGTCTAGAAGGGGTGCGTATATCTGTGAGTAGTTTCTGGAATCCTTTTTCTTTCTCCTGAATGAGCTATGTATATTTAACTGTCCCACAAAGGATAAAGGGACATATGGGTCAGGGGAGGTTTTGAAGGCAGCCCCCGTCCTGCCCCCTGCCCCGCCAAATGCTTAGGTACGGACTAGTCACTAAGGTGGAAGGAATGTAGGAATCTTAGGCTCTCAGAGTCAGACCTCAGAAGGCTCCCAGGCAATGATCCTTGCGGTTCAGAAACCCCCTTCTCAGCCTTGCCCCACATCCTTCATGAGCCTTCCTCAAACTCTGCCTGAGTTTCTTCAGAGCCAGGGAACTCACTGCATCTTTGATAGCCCCTTCCAGCTGGAGGCAGTTCTGAAAGAAAGCTCTTCCTTCTCAGCACACCTGTCTCCCGTGACTGCTACCCACTTGTCCCCAGAGAAGAAAGAAGACCCAGAGCCACTCTCTATCCCCTAGAGGGGAAGGATTATTTGAGCACAGCCTGCCTGGAACTAGAAATTCTGGTTCTAATCTTTGCCTGTCTTCTTGGGAGCTGAGCAGTGACCAAAGGAACCCAGGGAATGGGCAAATACAAACCAAAAAGATGTAGGTTTCAACCGGGTGCAGTGGCTCACATCTATAATCCCAGCACTTTGGGAGGCCAAGGTGGGAGGATCACTTGAGCCCAGGAGTTTGAGACCAGCCTGGGAAACTGCAAGACCTAGTCTCTACCAAAAAAATAAATAAATAAAATAAAAAATAAGCAGGATTTGCTGGTGCTGGTGTGCACCTGTAGTCCCAGCTACTTGAGAGGTTGAGGCAGCAGGATCATTGGAGCCTAGAAATTTGAGGTTGTGGTGAGGTATGATTGCTCCACTGTGCTCCAGACTGCACAGCAGAGTGAGGTCTTGTCTCTTAAAAAAAAAAAAAAATGGGTGCTATTTGGTCCTGTGTGGCCATATACAGACAACCAGCTCTTCAGTGTGCCCCTCCCCCACACATCCCCACACATACCTCATCACCTCTATGGCAAAGCCTCTTCCTGCTCCTTGGGCTCTGGTGTCTTACCCTTCAAAACTCTGAACACTGAGAAGTAACAGTGCTCACAGAATGCTGACTGGCTTCCCGTCGGACCCAAGGGACCAGGCCCTGACCAGCTCTGACCCCAGCGGACAGGGTGGAACAGAAGGGATCGTGGAGGCAGATACTGTATGCCAGGACTGATGCCTCAGCAGACACTTTCCTGCCTGTCTGTCCACTCTGGGTACCTTTTCACCCCTTGTCCTTTGAGGTCCCTCTCCTGTTCCACTCATCCACCCTTTCCCTCCTTCCTCTCACCGCAAGCTCGCCCAAGGCACATCTGCAAATGCATCAATAACCTTCGATTTAACACCTAAAATGTCAGCTACCTAAGGGTAGAGTTTTTATCCATTTTATTCACTACTGTATCCAAAGTGCCCAGAAGACTGCCCCAGAAGAATAGTAGGAACTCATTAAATATTTAAATACTTAATGAATGGATACCTACTGTGCACTTTTACTTACTTTTATCTAAATTAAATATTGACCAGGAAGGGCTGATGACCCCTCCACTTTATTCACTGATTCAATGAACATCCACTGAGATTTTCCCATGTGCCAGGCATGTGGTACATCATTATGGCTTAAGAAGTGCCCAGTGGTCCAGAGAGGGAGGGTGACCTGCCAAGGTCACACAGCAGTCTGTAGCAAAGGAGGACTGGGCCCCAGGCTCCTTGGCCACTGGAGCTCAGATCTCTTTCCATGACACCACAGGCTTGTGATTGCAGGGCAGACTGGCAGTACATGTACCCAGCCAGGCGCCAGGCTGCAGGGCACTGTGGGGCCCCCATGCTAAGGGACAGGCAAGTGTCTTGGCGCCAGCTGTCCCAAGTGCCTGGCCTGGCCAGAGCCTGACAGCTTCCAGCTGTCATGGATAGTGTGGGCTCCTCCCAGAAGAGGGCACCAGTGACTCGCATGGACCTGTGCCCTCCCTACCCAGGCCCACAGACTCCTGCCCGCAAATCAACGAACACCCCAATTATGAATCTAGGAAGTCAGGAGACAAGCCATGTTCCAGGCTCTGTGCCAGGCCCTTTTAAATAGTTAATATTCATTTGAATATTTAATATAATAATTTAATGCCATCACTACAACGTAAGTCAGATCATGTAATTCTGTTCAAAACCCTAAGATGACTTCTCATTTCTCCATGAACAAAAGCGCCACAGCCTGCAAAATTCTAGCCCATCTGGTCCCTGCTGCCTGTCTGACCCATTTCCCTCCTCTCTCCCCTTTCTCCCTCCGGCCTCTCTGGCCTTCTGCCTCTGCTTGGAGCTCACCAGGCATATTCCCACCTCTGCCTGAAGAAGCCCTCCCAGATATCTGCATCATTTGCTTTCTTACTCAAGACTGGCTCAAATGTTCTCAGTGGGGCCAACTCCAGCTACACCCTATTTGCAAGTGCAGTCCCCACCACACTCACCTCTGCCTTAAGGCTCTGTCCACAGTACTTACCTCCTTTTTTTTTTTTTTTTTTTTTTGAGATGGAGTTTCGCTCTTGTTACCCAGGAGTGCAATGGCACGATCTTGGCTCACCACAACCTCCGCCTTCTGGGTTCAAGCAATTCTTCTGCCTCAGCCTCCCGAGTAGCTGGGACTACAGGCGCGCGCCACCATGCCCAGCTAATTTTTGTATTTTTTAGTAGAGACAAGGTTTCACCATGTTGACCAGGATGGTCTGGATCTCTTGACCTTGTGATCCACCCACCTCGGCCTCCCAAAGTGCTGGGATTATAGGCCTGAGCCACCGCACCCGGCCCAGTACTTATCTCCTTCTAACAATCTTTACAGGTCCCTCCCTTCCTCCCTCCCTCCTTCCCTTCCTTTCTTCCTTCTTACTGAGATGGAGTCTCGCTCTGTCGCCCAGGCTGGAGTGCAGTGGCACAATCTCAGCTCACTGCAACCTCCGCCACCCGGGTTCAAGCGATTCTCTTGCCTCAGCCTCTGGAGTAGCTGGAATTACAGGTGTGCGCCACCAGGCCGGGCTAATTTTTGTATTTTTAGTAGAGACAAGGTTTCACCATGTTGACCAGGCTGGTCTTGAACTCCTGACCACAGGTGATCCACCTGCCTCAGCCTCCCAAAGTGCTGGGATTACAGGCGTGAGCTACTGCACCCAGCTTATTTCTTTTTATTGTTGTTTGTCTCTCTTCTCAAGTAAAAGCAAAATGGGAGCAGGAATCTTTGTCTGTTCACTGCTATATCCTTAGTCCTTAGCACAGTGCCAGTGCATAGGAGGAACTCAAAAATATTTGCTGATGAATAAATAAAAAATACTTTGTGGATGAATAAATGAATAAAACTCTGAGTTGGTTTTAATTATCTACCTCCATTCTATAGATAAAGAAACTGAGGCTTAGAGATGCTAGGTGATTTGCTCAAGATCACATGGTTCATTTAGTCAACCAACTAACTAACCAGCCAACATTTACAGTCTACCCACTGCATTCCACACACATTTAGTGGCACAGTGTCGGGTGGCTTTGGGTTATTTGTTTTTAGAATAGTCTCTCTTCCTTTTGTCTTGATGTACCATCTGTTTGCAATGACTTCCCCCATATTTTCACCTTCTAGAATTCAATGTACACTTTAGAATTCAATTCATCATCAGTTGTTGCCAGGGATTGGTGGAGGGGAGTGTGACTGAGCCCAAAGAGGATATACAAGCTAATATCTGGGGAGATGGAATTGCTCTGTATGGTCCTGGGGTGGCAGATACATGATTCTACACGTTTGTCAAAACCCAGAGAACTGCACCTCACAAAAAATAAGCTTTAATGTATGCAAATTATAAAAAAATTATTCTTCAAGGCTCTTAACCTCTATGGATGTAATTCAGTGTTTAAATGGTTCCTCCTGTATTTTTTACACTCTCTCTTCTCTCTCTCTCTCTCTTTCTCTTTGACTTCAGTATCCCAGAATAAGGGTGGGAAAGAGGAGTCAAGGGGAAGAATAACATTCTCTGTCTCTGAATGATTCATGGCTCCTCTCAGCCCTTCCTGGGCTTCATCCTTTGAGGCTTAAAGTCAGGCCTGGGTCTCCCACTCGGACTTCTTAAAAATGTTTTACTTTGTGATGACTGTAGGTTCATGTGCAATTTTAAGAAAAAGTATGGAGAGATCCTGCATAACCTTCACTTGGTTTCCTCCTAGGGTAACATCTTGTATGACTATAGTACAGCATCACAACGAGGAAAGAGGTGTTGGTATAATCCACCTACCTTCTGCAGGTTTTACCAGTGTTACATGCACTCTAAGTGTGTGTATACAAGTGCAGAGGCACATTTAGTTCTATGAAATTTTATCACTTTTATAGATCCACGTGGCCACCACCACTGTCAAGATACAGAAAGATACAGAACTGTTCTGTTTTTTTTTAAATTATTTATTATTTATTTTAGACAGAATCTCACTCTGTTGTCCAGGCTGGAGCACAGTGAAGTGATCTAGGCTCACTGCAACCTCTACCTCTCAGGTTCAAGAGACTTTCCTGCCTCAGCCTCCTGAGTAGCTGGGACTACAGGTATGAGCCACTACACCCAGCTAATTTTTGTATTTTTAGTAGAGACATGCTTTCATCATGTTGGCCAGGCTGGTCTTGAACTCCTGAGTTCAAGTGATCCACCCACCTTGGCCTCCCAAAGTGCTGGGATTACGGGCATGAGCCAAACGCCCAGCCAAGATACAGAACTGTTCTATCACAAAGGTCTCATCTGGACTCTTGATGTTCCTCAACGTGTAACCTTTAGGCACATCAGAATCAGTTGAGTCATTTGTTAAATGTGCAGATTCCTCCCAGCTCAGCCACTGAACCAGCATGGGACAAGGGGGCTGGGAATCCGGCCTCTTAACAGGCACCATTCTCGGAGAACCAGCACTTGAACTGGCCCTCATTTCTATTCATCCTCCACTTCGTGGCTGCCAAGAGGATCCTCCTAAGATACAGCTCCTACCGTGTTTTTTCTGTCGCTTAAAACTGTGCAGTGGCGCCCCCTGCTTTTCGGGTAGAGAAACCAAAGCCCTAGCAACCAAAGCCTTCTCCAGGCCCCACCTCCCTTCCTCCACTCACCCCACCCACTGCGGTTCAATCCCTTCAAACCTCTCTAATTCCCAGAACGCCTTTGTTTTCATCACGCTCATTTTGTTCATGCCGTTCCCTCTGCCTGGAATGTCCTGCCCACTCTTTTCTGCCGATTGCAACCCTATTCCACCACCCATTCTTACAGATGAGGACTTGGAGGTTGAGAGAGGTTTGGTGTCACCCAGCAAATAAGGGCAGGGCGCGCTGGGGCCCCAGTCCACCTGACTCCCAGGCTCTCGGTCTTACTGTTCGCCAGCTGTAATGGAGGCGCTGGGGGAGGCCAGCGTCCCTCTTCGGAACTGTCCGCTCACCTCCACTTGGGCCTGCCTCCCCATCCACCTCCCAGGCATCTCACCAGGACGGTTCCTCTTCCTCCCCGCGCCCAGCCGAGCCAGGGAGGGATGAGGGGTCTGAAAGGAAGGAGGAAGGGAAATGGGACTGAGTCCAGGGGTAACCTGACTCCCTGCAGTGGGTCGTTTGGGGGCCAGGCGCGCTCGGAGGAGAAAGCCTGGAGCAAATACCCAGGGACTCCCTCAAGCCGGGCCGCGATGAGGGCTCCTGGAGAGAGAGAAGGAGCCTAGTGGAGTCAAGTCCCTCCTCTGCTGCCCCCTCCCTCCACGGCTCCCTCGCAACCCGAGCCGGGGGGCCTAAAAATAGCCCCCAGGCGCAATCGCCGGCCGCCCCGGTGACCTTCTGGGTAGCACAGGCCGAAGGCGGGCGGGCAGCAGGAAGGCAGGCCGCCGGCCCCCCAGACTCGCCTCCCAGGGCACCTTCCAGCGGGTGCCCCCGTGGCCGCCCGGTTCCGGCGTCCCCCCAGCCCAGCTCTCAGTGGCCATGCAGAAATCCCGGGGCACGCGAGGCGAGGACGCGGGCACGAGGGCACCCCCCAGCCCCGGGGTACCCCCGAAGAGGGCCAAGGTGGGGGCCGGCGGCGGGGCCCCCGCGGCCGTGGCCGGGGCGCCGGTCTTCCTGCGGCCCCTGAAGAACGCGGCGGTGTGCGCGGGCAGCGACATGCGGCTGCGGGTGGTGGTGAGCGGGACGCCCCAGCCCAGCCTCAGCTGGTTCCGGGATGGGCAGCTCCTGCCCGCACCGACCCCCGAGCCCAGCTGCCTGTGGCTGCGGCGCTGCGGGGCGCAGGACGCCGGCGTGTACAGCTGCGCGGCCCAGAACGAGCGGGGCCAGGCCTCCTGCGAGGCGGTGCTCACAGTGCTGGAGGTCGGAGGTAATGGGCAGGTGGGGGCCGCGCCCGGTCGGGCGGGGTGTTCGGAGGTAGAGAAGGGCTGCCCAGGCCACGTGGGCGAGGTACTGGATACTGATTCCTCCGCCTTCTTCCCAGGTGCCCTGGCTTCTCGGCTCCCCGGCCCCAAAAGTGAGATCCACAGTCAAGTTCAGGGAAGGGGGTGTCAAGGTAGAGAGGCTCTCCCCAGGAAAGTCAGAGGTCAAGGGGCTGCAAGCAGTTGGTAAAACAAGCCTGAGATCCACTCCCGCCTCTCAGGGAATTCAGGGGTGGAAGTTCTCATTCTCCTGTAGAGAGAAGCCTCCTCGGGGAAAAGGTCCCCTTCAGCTCCATAATTTAAACATGAGATCGACCCTCCAATCAGCCCGTTAACAGGGGCTTGGGTGCGTGTCTGAAAGAGGGGGCCAGCTCCTCTGGGCCAGGCTGCACTGTTGAAGGGATGGCTCAGAGCTCCCTGCAGGCCACTGCTGTGGCAGGGTTGATGTGATCAGCTCTTGGCAGGGTGGAAGAGGCCTATGGGTGGCCACGTGTGAACAGGGTCCAGGGCAGGAGGAGGCGGAGCCAGGACCAGGCCCCATGGGCATGAATGGAGGTGAGTGCTGGAGAATCCACATGCAGGCGTGTGCGTACAAGGGTGCTGTGGAGGGCTCTGGATTCTGAGTGGTGGTGCAAACAGATGAGGGATGTGCACGTGGAGCTGGGATGGGACCTCGTGGACCACGTCTACCTGAGCTTCCAGAGTGGATGTTTCCAGAGCATGGGAGGGGATGCTTTGGACCAGCGCTTGCCCCCACCCTTAGATTTCCAGGTGCACTATGAAGAAAAGGCTGAGAGTCTGAGGCAGAAGGGGAGGGCAGGAGGCTGGGTCCTGTGCTCATGGTCCAGCTGGGGCTACCACGGAGGCCAGGCCAGGGCTGTTAGCCTTGGGTTCATTTTGGGGCTTTCTTTTTGATTTCCTCTGTCCTTGAGTAAACCAAATGGGTCTTCTCTAGCCAAAGGCAGAGCCTTGGGCAGGCTGAGCCTTGAGAAATAGAATTCTGAGGAAGTGGGCAATAGCTGGGGGAGATGGCAAGGAGCTGGGGGTTCACTCCCCGGGGCATTTTTAAGGGGAACATGTCACTCCCCTGGGTGCTGTTGTGCAGGGGTAAATCCTTGGAGGAGGGGGAGGAGGCACAGGGAGGAAAGCCCTAAGCAGCGGGTGGGTGAGAAGGCTCTAGGGCACAGCCAAGTCAGGAGAGGCAGCCAGGCTGGCCTCCCTCTGTCAGCATCTCCTCTCTCCTAGCCCTGCCCTGCCCACCCTCCTGGAGTCTCTGTGGCCAGGCTTGGGCTAGAGAGGACCAAGACTGGCTTCTCCTGGTTGGCCTAGCACCTGGACAGTTACAGGCTTCCCCAGCCTGGGGTCAGGGGATGGGGTGCATTCTAGCCAATTTCGGAGCTGGGGAAGGCGTGGACTCCTTGGGGATCTCAGCTCTGGTCCCCCCAGGGGCAAAAGGGGCTGAAAATAGAACATAGATCAAAGGGCAAGATAGATGAGTTGATGAGAATGTGAATCGGGGAGAGATTAGGGAAGGGAAAGAAAGAGCTGAGAAGGAGAATAACAGCCGTAATGTTATTTAAAGTTGTAAGGGACCACAGAGAATTGCAGCTCCAAACACATCCTTTCACAGACGAGGACACTGTGGGCCGAAGGTCGGGGAGATCTGCCTAGGACGCACTAGTCTAGTTAGAGACAGAGATAGTTATGGCCATCCCAGAGCTGAGAACCCAGTCCTCCTGGTTTTGGCTCTGGGGGCTTTGTACTCCTCAAGAAGTTCTGAAGAGAGAGGAAGGGGGAGTGTTGGGAAAGTAGCTGCCACATGATTGGCCCAGGCCTGGCATTTTTCTAGATGGGTACCTCCTGGCCTGCCTTGGTCCCTCATAGAAGGAGTGATGAGGTGTGCGAGCTGTTTGCCCAGCCCCTCGGCAGTCTTGGTGGTGTGGTCAGCAGAGCTGAGCCTGGTTGGGCGTACCCAGACAGAGGCCAGTGGGGCAGTGTGCAAGCTGGGCTGCTCTGGTAGAATAGCAGGCTTGAGAGGCTTGGGGTGAGAAAAGGGCCCTGGGTGCTGTGGGGCTGGATCCGGGGCCCTGTGACATTCATATATGAGAACTGGAAGAGGGTTGGGCTGCAGCAAATCCCCTTTGAGAACATGTCCTGGTTGTACAGATAGAAGGTGGCAGCACAGGTGGCAGCCTCAGTCTGTCCCACTGCAAAGAACCATGTCTGTAACTATGACACCTATCCCACATGCTCTGGAGGAGGGAGGGGCTTTGCTTTGGTGATGATGGGGGACTGACTGGGTGAATCTGGCTTCCTACCCCTTTTGTTGCCCACCCCCACCAGCCCCTGCCCAGCTCCTGCTCCAGGGCAGCCGGGCAAGCAGCTCGGCATTACTCACACTTACTCATGGAAAACTTTCTGGGTTGGAAGCAACAGCAGGAGGACTTCAGGGTACTCAAGGAAGCCAAGCGAGGAGCTGGCTGCAGAGGGAAGGACATGCTTTCCTGGCTGGGATTGTTGGCTCAACAAGACAGAGTGATGCTAGATTCCTGGCACTCCTGAAGCCGGATATGTTAGCACAAGGATGGAAGGATTTGGGCATGGCTCTGGAAGGTTGGGGCCATGAGAAGGCGAGTGGGCTACAGCCTGGAGAGTTTGGAGGAAGGGAACTGGGACGGAGGGTGGTGCTGAGATTTGGGGGATGTAGAAATGAGGAAAGAATAGGAAACAAAGGGGCCAGGTGTGGTGGCTCATGCCTGTAGTCTCAGCATTTTGGGAGGCCGAGATGGGTGGATCACAAGGTCAGGAGTTTGAGACCAGCATGGCCAAGATGTTGAAACCCTGTCTCTATTAAAAATACAAAAATTAGCCAGGTATGGTGGTGGGCGCCTGTAATCCCAGCTACTCGAGAGGCTGAGGCAGAGAATTGCTTCAACCCAGAAGGCCGAGGTTGCAGTGAGCCGAAATCACACCATTTCACTCCAGCCTGGGTGACAGAGCAAGACTCTGTCTCAAAAAAAAAAAAAAAAAAAAAAATAATAATAATAGAAAACAAAGGAGGGGAAGATGGCAGACATGCAGGATACCTGTAGAATCTCTAACACGTGAAGGCACCCTGTCTCATTTAATTATTTAATCTTCCAAACCCTAGCTTACTGTTATAACCATTATTCATATAGGAAAACTGCGGTTCAAAGAGGAAATTTATCTAAGTTCCCATGGCTAGTGAGGTGCCAGAGACAGGTCTGAAAGCCAGGTATCTGAGTCTGGGTCCACACTTCTTGCCCATTGAAAGAGAAGTGTGGGAAGACTGTCAA
Source organism: Cacajao melanocephalus (assembly GCA_963573385.1). Lineage (NCBI taxonomy): Eukaryota > Metazoa > Chordata > Mammalia > Primates > Pitheciidae > Cacajao > Cacajao melanocephalus. The sequence goes on from CAUYLG010017202.1 coordinate 46,837, forward strand.
GGATTTGTCACTGTTACCATCTTTCTCCTGTCAATGTCCCCAAATCCATCTCTGGCCTAGTCTCTAAGATAGGCAGGCATTCTTCCTTTTCAAAATATCAGGCTCCCACCTGCACAGGCTGAGGAGCTACATGCAAATCCAGTGACCACAGCAAGTGCTACCCTCAAAGCTGCGGGTATGAGTGTGTGGCTGAAGGGCAGACCTTGACTAAAGGGCAGAGGGGAAGCAGGAGAGGGCACAGCTGAGAGAAGGGGCGAGCTGATGATGCTCACATCATGTGTTAGCTGGAGCTTCATAGCCAGGGTCTAGAAGATTCTGGTATTAATCAGAAGGGCCAAAAATCAATACATGGTAATGAACCAGCCTGGGGACTCAAAGGCTTGGCAGGGAGAGCTTAGAGATAGGGAGAGAGGGTCGGTTTAGGCAAGGAAAGGGTGGGGGAATGCACCAGAATGTACCAGAACCTGTGTTGAGGAATATTCTGCAGTTATTATCTTTTTCACTGGGAATTTAGAATGTCTGGCTAGAGAAGCCAGGTGGAAACTAGTGTGGAGCTGGGAATGGGTACAGAGAATGGTAACATCCATGCATGCCTACTGCCAACCAGGGAGCCAAGGAGAGGCCAAGAGTGGGAGCAGAGAGGAGCTCTGGGACCCCCTCCTGGGGAATCCTGAGTGGAATGAGAGATGGTCAGTTCTCTGGCTGAAGACCTCTTGGAAAAGAGTCTGGGTTAGGGCAGAGAAAGGAGAAGGCTGGATGAATGGAAGCGGCTGCAGGAAGATTTACTGTCCTCCTTCCTGTCACTGTTCACCCTCTCCACCTGCAGCTCTGCCACCCCCTCCCATATTTATTGAGTGCCTACTCTGTGCTTTTGATGCACGAGTCAGGGGGTTGGAGGAGACCAAAATTTATGTCCTCCAGGGGATTCCTTTCTAGTGAGGGGAGACAGACAATATTCAATAAACATAGTAAATAGGTAAATTGTATAGTATGTCAGAGATACAGAGCAGGGTGGTAAATGAGGGGAGAAGGGAGAAACTGAACAGAGGCAGGAAAGAGAGGAGACAAAAGGGAGATGGGGTGGGAGCTTGTGGCTCTGAGTGGGGTCCGTGTGAAAGGTCAGACATAGCATGAGGATTTGGATTTTCTCTGGTTAGAGGGCATTGCTGGTGGTGCAGAAATTGGAAGTCTGGGTTTGGGGAAGTGGCAGGGAGACACAGCTGCCCAGCTATGGGAGAAAAATGGGGCAATCTGGGGCCAGCCGGGGAGGTCCACTCGGAGAGCATGTTCTAGCCAGCCCTTCATGGGTGAGCAGTGCCGACCCAGGGCAGGAACACAGAATCCTGCCGGCCCCTCCTGGGCCCAGCTGTCCCGTCACTCACGCCCGCTGCCCATTGGTTATTTTTGCTACGGAATGTGCCAGCCCCTCGGATTCTCCTGGAGAACAGGGGCTCAAGTTACCCCCTCTCCTCACTCAGCTCCCCATCTGTGAGTGGATGTGTTTAGGGATGTATAGGAAAAGCACCTGTGGGTGTCCAGGGTCCTCTGGCTAGAACGAGCATGGACACACGTGTGCCCGCTCAGTACATGTCCTTGTGCATGTGTCTGTACTTGTAATTTGCTTTGATGCTCTAGAAAACAAGAACACCTGTATGCACCCAGAATGTACAAGATATGACCTAAACTTTAGAATAAAGGAGCAGCCAGGCGCCGTGGTTCATGCCTATCATCCCAGCATTTTGGGAGGCCAAGATGGGAGAATAGCTTGAACCCAGGAGATCAAGACCAGCTTATGCAACATAATGAGAATTCATCTCTACCCAATACTAAAAAAAAAAAATTAGCTGGGCATGATGGCATGCATCTGTAGTCTCAGGTACCTGGGAGGCTGAGGTGGGGGGAATCTCTAGAGCCCAGGAGGCCAAGGTTGCAGTGAGCCATGATGGCACCGCTGTATGCCAGCCTGGACAACAGAGTGAGATCTAGTCTCTAAAAAAATAAAGAAATCTAAAATAAAATTTTTAAAAAGGGGCACAAACTCAAATAACTGCAGGGGTCAAGTAGAAACTGAAAATGAGGGTGGTGCTCTCAGCCCAAACATTGTGCAGGCTGAAGAAAATTCAGGAGTCTCTCCCTGAGTTTATTTTATTTTATTATTACTATTTTTGAAGCAGAGTCTCGCGCTGTTGCCTAGGTTGGAGTGCAGTGGTGCGATCTCTGCTTACTACAACCTCCACCTCCTGGGCATAAGTGATTCTCTTGCATCTGCCTCCCTGCTGTATTTACTTTAGAACCAGGGATTAAAGTATTCAGCTTGTGAGTCTGTATGGCCCAGTCACAGTGCTTAGGTTGGAATCCTGGCTCCCTCAATTTATTGGCTGTGTGACCTTGGGCAAGTGACCTCTCCATGTCTCAGTCTTCCTCCTCATCACAAGGATTAAATGAGCTCATTCACATAAAGTGCTTAGCACAATGCCGGGTACATACCAAACATGCAATCACTGTTAATAGTTACTTAATAGTCACCACTCAGAAACTAGGATCGGCATTACCTGTCCACACTGGGATGATAATTCCCATCTCCAGGACACGTGGAGTCTTAGAACCTGCATGGCTTTGGCTAAGTGACAGGACTTCTCTGAGACTCAGTCACTTGTCAGTGAAATGGGTACGGGATTATTCATGAGGATTTCAAGCTCATGGGGTTGTTGTGAATGAGGTAACATTTGTAAAGTGCCTGGCACTTAGTAATTGCTAAAGAAACAGCTATAATGGTCATGGGGAGGATAGAATTTTGTGTATGCAAAAGTGTGCACAGTGCTGAATAAGGAAGGCAGGGATGGGGTGGAACACACAAAAAAATTTGGTGAGTGTGCTTACCTGTGAGTGAGAACACTGGCTAGCTTTGTGAATAATGGGGGTACCTCTGTGCACCTTAGCTTGTGTGTATGAATGTATTCGGGGTAGGCGGCCACGCAGGGGACAATCGAGAAACTCGAGGTAAGGCGAGATAAAGCTCTCTCTGGCTTTCTTGAGAAGTCTGGGGGTTTTCACAGTCTGAGTCCCCACCTGCCAGGACCCTTGCCCTGCATTTGACCTAAGCGCCCCCACCTGGCGCTGTGCCCTTGGGCGAGTTCAGTTCTGCCTGGCACAGTGTGTGTGGGCGCATGTTTGTGGAATGAGCAAGTCGAGATGCTGCTGACCTTCCAGAGAAGCCCCGCGGGAGGAGGTGAGGGTGGGAGGAGGCCGCGTTGGGCTGCCAGAAAGTGGCCTGAGCTAGAGGCCACTGCACCCCTTTCTGTGCCTCAGTTTCCTCATGTGCCCAGGCCCCAGGAGGCAGATGCAGGGTGGGGGTGCGAGGCTCTCGGCGTCAGGAGGTGGCTGGTGATTGCGTGGGGAGGCAGGTGAGGGCCGCCCCGGGGGAAGCAGGGGGACAGAACAAGGAAGGGGCGCCAGGTGGGGTGCAGGCTGACGGGGGAGGGGCGGACTCCAGCGCCGCCGCCGCCGCTGCCGCCGCCGTCGCCGCCTTACCCCCACCCGGCTCCCGAGGCCCCAGGCTCCTTCCGCCACCCGCGCCGTCTCCCGCCCGCTCCCCAGCTCGCCCCCGGCCCCGCCTCCGACTCCGCCCCGCCCCCGCCCGTCCCCTCCTCGCCCGGCCGCCGGCCCGGCCCCCTCCCCCGCCATGAAGAAGCTGTGGGTGAAGAAGCGTTTCCAGGTGAGGGCTCCGGGGGCGGGCGGCGCCGGGAGGGGGCAGGGAGGGCTGGGCACCCCGGAGGGAGGGCAGGTCACCGCGGCTGGTCCCGGGGGAGGGGGCGCTGAAGCGGCGCCTGCCCCACCCGAGCCCCGCTGAGGGCGGCGAGCCAGGCGCGATCTGGGGGCGCCCCGGTCTGCGTCCTGAGCGCGCAGGCCCCTCCCCGCTCTGAAAGACAGACCCCCCACCTTTTCCGATCGCCCGCAATCCCTGCGACCACCGGGGGAGGCCCCCGCTGCAGCGTTCGGCGTGGAGCGCCCACTTGCTTCTTTGCCACCTCTTCTTCTCTCTCCTCTGTCCAACCCGAACCCCGGGTCCTGGCCCCCTGCCTGGCCTGCCCCAGCCCCCCACTCTGGAGCCTTCCATCTTCCGGAGCTCCTGAAAGCAACGCACACCGATCCGCGCTGAGCTCAATACATTTCCCAAGCCCTGCCCCATCCTCCGCGCACCCGGGCCTCCTGCATTCGTGAGGCTCTGACCCTTTGCCCCCGTCATCCCTCCCCCACCCCCTTGACACCTTTCCAGGTATCTGTCCTTCCCCCAGCAGGAATCTGTGCCCTCCTTCCTCCATCTCCCAGTCACTCAAACACCCCGCCCCCCGCACCCCCATCTTCTTCTCCTCACTGAGTCTGACTACTTTGTCTTCTATCCTCTTTCTCTGGGGCTGTTGCCCTGGTCCCGGGCTTTGAGCCTCTGTCCAGTGGGGAGTCCCAGCTTCCACCTGCAGCCTGCCGTTCTCTCCTTTCTCCCCCGCTCCTCCCAAGAGCCCAGATGGGTACCCTGGAAGAAGGCAGGAGAGCCATTCCCTACAGGGGAGGCTGGTCACTCTGGGTCTCTGCCCACCTTTCCTCTCACACACACACTGGCCAGGGAGTGAGTTTCCGCTTGATGTTGCAGGTCTGGATGGGAGGCACGGGGACCTTAGGAACAAGCCTCCCCTCAACTACTCATTCTGGCTTTTCTCTTTCAGAAAACCGGCCATTCCCGCCGGGCCTTTGGCCGACTCACCCATGGTGCGTGGACCGTGGGCGTCCCTGCTCTAGCCCATGCCCATCCCTCCTCTTGGTCCCTGTCCCTCTGTGAGGCATTGAGGCCCTGAAGACAGCCCATGAGATGTGGGACCCTCCCACACACCCCCACACTCAGCTACCCACCCACACGAGAAGGCCCCCTGTCCCTAAAGCTGAGAGAGGACCTGGCCGCCAGGAGGGCAGCTCGCTAGTACACCCCTGCATGGGCTGGGTACCCTGTTCTCCATGCCAGGCCTAGTGGGGAGGAGTTCATTCCCATGCTTTGGCAACCAGTACATGGCTTCTGCTTCTCATGGCACCCAGAGGGAAACTGAGGCACAGAACCTGATAGAATTTGGGAAAGTTGAAAATACGCCCAGGAACCTTTGCTCCTAAGCTAACCACTGGGCATTTTTGAGGATGATTCAACAGTAGAAGAAAAGAGACCTTGAGGAAGGTGCCTGTCACATCACGATGCAGACAGATAAGGGGTTGGTTTGCAAGGAGGGGTCGAAGCACAATGCAAATACTGCAATAGAGGGTAGGCCTGACCCCTAATGGGAGGCCCAGGTCTGTGGCTGGATTGGACACAAGCAGGTGTGTGTGTGTGTGTGTGTGTGTGTGGCCAGTGGCAGCACCAGTAAGTGCCAAGGGTATCAGAACCACTGGGGCAGCTGGAATAACCAGCCCAAGTATGGGGGTCCCCAGTGCTGGGCATATCCCAGGTATCTCCCTCCCCATCCATTGCCATAGGGCATCTCTGGGCACTGGGTACCTCACACCCCCTCTGTCCTGCCTGCCCTCCATGCCCTACCCCACAAACGCTCTGATAACAGTCTGTCCCTGTCTCTCTCCTGCTGCTCCTATGGAAGCGAAGTTTTCCGCTCCTGCAGAAAGCAAAGTTACGGTAGGAAACTGGCTCCTGCTCTAGCCCCCCGCGTCCTCCCTTTTCCCATCCGGCCCCGGCCTCTCCTCACCCTGCCTCAGCTGCACCCGATGCCTTCCAGCTGGTTTGGGGTAGAGGACAGGCTGGCCCTGCGGTTGGTCGAATGCCCTGGCAGTACGACTCTGAGGTGACTCCTCTTTGTTCCCGGGGTACTGGAACCCAGACTTTAGAGCCTTGGAACCGAGGACTTGATGATTTGGGGGGCTGCACAGGGGCTTAAGCTTTCACTGACAAGGGGAGGAGGGAGAAGGGAGGAGGCCCTGATCATCCATTAAGAAATTGACAGTTGGGGAGTGGGTGGCGGTTTGGAGGGCCCTATGGAGGTATATGTGAGTACCCAGGGGCCCAGAGATGAAGCCAGGGTGCTGGCATGGGAGGGGTTATCCTGAGCAGCCCAGGCTGGGCAGGGGATGTGGGGAGCAAAAGAGAGGAGGTGCTGGCAGCCCTGCCAGTGAGAAGATGGAGCCTGCTGCTGGCAGGGAGGCAGGAGGCGACAGGGAAGAGTTGGAGGCAGAGGGAGGAGGGCCCTGCCCACACAGACCCTTTCTTCTCCAGACTCAGAGACGGCTGAGGATGACATCAGCGATGTGCAGGGGACCCAGCGCCTGGAGCTTCGGGATGACGGGGCCTTCAGCACCCCCACGGGTGAGCTCCTGGGGTGTACAAAGAGCAGGCAGGCGGGTTTCCCACAAGGGGTGCCTGGGTCTCACGGTGCTCCTTTCTCTAGGGGGCTCTGACACCCTGGTGGGCACCTCCCTGGACACACCCCCGACCTCCGTGACAGGCACCTCGGAGGAGCAAGTGAGCTGGTGGGGCAGCGGGCAGACGGTCCTGGAGCAGGAAGCGGGCAGTGGGGGTGGCACCCGCCGCCTCCCGGGCAGCCCAAGGCAAGCACAGGCAACCGGGGCCGGGCCACGGCACCTGGGGGTGGAGCCGCTGGTGCGGGCATCTCGAGCTAATCTGGTGGGCGCAAGCTGGGGGTCAGAGGATAGCCTTTCCGTGGCCAGTGACCTGTACGGCAGCGCATTCAGCCTGTACAGAGGACGGGCGCTCTCGATCCACGTGTAAGTAACGGCCTTACCTGGGCCCGCACTGCCCCATCTCACCACGCTGTCCTGCGCTGCCCTCACTGCTCCCACTGCTCCGTCAGCCTCCACCCATCACCCTGCACCCATCACCCTGCCCCATCCATCTCTCTGTGCACTTCTTCACCCCCTGCTGCCACTCCATCTTCCCACACTGCTCCCTCCTCCTCCTGAGCCATCACCGCCCACATCACCCTGCTCCCACCAGTCCTGGCTCACTGTGCCATCTCCACGGTCTCCTGGACCTTTCCGTCCCTTCCTTGTCTCCTCCAAGATCTTCAGTTTCTCAGGGGCCCTCTTCTGCCTCACCCATTCAGGCTCCAGTTGTCCCCAGGATCCCTCCCCCAACCCGGGGGCCCCCTCCGTGCCTGCTGTCTCAGCAGCTGCTGCCTTTTCATCTCTGCACATTCCTGTTCCCATGTGGGCCTTTTTCTGGGAGGAACAGAACCTTTCCACACGGCAGCTCCCGGGAGAGCAGGAGAGAGCAGGGGAGCAAGCGAGCAAGCAGGAGAGAGAAGAGCGCGAGGTGGCCAGGGGCAGACGGGGCGAGGGGCCTGTGAAAGCAGGAGGCCGTGGGTTGGGGGTGGCAGGGGGTTGGGAAAGGGAGGAGCTGGCAATGGGGTCAGGCTGGAGGGAGGGGGGCAGTGAGGGTGGCAGGGGTCTTGCAATGATTTCTCCCATGGGAAACCCCTAAGTCCCCGACTGTGGGGTTCAAGGTTGTCCTGGGAGGGGGTGTGAGGAGTGGAGGTGTTGGAGTGAGGCACTGGAGCCATTTTTGGAGATCTGGGGCTGGCAGATACAGGAGGAAGTGCTAGAGTGGAAGAGGGGAGTGGCTGAGGATAGAGGTACTGGTGGCATTTGGGGAGCTGAAGGGGCCCTGGTTTGTGATGGCTATGGGTGTGGGGGGCAGGTACCTTCATGGAGGAGAAAGAAGGGGCCTGGTGGGGGAGGCTGTTTTGAGAGTGGTTAGAGTGGCTAGTGGTGGGCAGGGGAGAGGGCCAGGGCCCGGGGAGAGGCTCCCTTGGCATATCTTGTTGGCCTTACCCGGCACTCCTGTGCCCTGGACTCGCCTTTCCCTCCCTGCCTTTCTTTACCAGGCCCCAGCCGGAGCCTGGAGTTGCTATGGCAACTTCGGAGGAACCCATTTCCTTAGTGATGTCTGTGGTACAGAGCCTGGCCTGGAGCTCAGAGCTGCCGGCAAGAGGCCTCCTCTGCTGTCCTCAATTTCTCTCCAGGCCTCACCCAGTTCCCAGAGGCCCTTCCCTGGGGACTCTGCCGCCCTTCCCCCAGAGTAGACACTGCCTCCCTAGAGGTGGCCGGCTGGGGTTTCTGTCCCGCCGGGCACTCTGCATTGCCACCACCTCTTTTAGCCCAGTCAGAGGTGGGTCTGTTGTATGGGTGGCTGACCCAAGTAGGCTAAAACATCCTTGACTCAGACCCTGAGAACTGCTCGTGGCTGGCACCTCACTACTTGTCTTCCTTTCTGTGGCCCTGGAAACCCAGACACTTTGGAGGGACTAAGGGCTCAGAATTCCGACTACCTGGGTTTCAATCCTAGCACCAATAATTTCCCAGCTGTGTCACCTTAGTAAGGCACTTACCCATTTTTATGCCTCAGTTTCTTCATCTGTAAATGGGGGTGATCACAGTTCCTACCTCACAGGGCTATTGTGAGGATTAAATAACTCAATGCATTTTAAGAACTTGGTACAAGCCTGGCACACAGGAAATATTCAATGAGCCATTTTACAGGTTTTTATTAAGCTCTCTCCGATGTGTCAGGTATGACAATACATCTAATTCCTTTCTTTCTTTTTTTTTTTCTAATCTTTATGTGTGATGTGCCCCCTCACCCCCTTGAGGGTCTAGATGGGGAAAACTGAGACCCAGCTCTTGGGCACCAAAGCTCTGTTAAGTGAAAGGGATACTCTGGGGTGACCGGCTCCTTCCCTCCTCCTCTTCTCCCACACTCCCTATTCAGGCCCACTTAGTAGCTATTTCTGAGCTGAGTTATTTCAGAGCATACCCCTGTGGGGGGCCTTCTGTGCTTCTCAGGGGGATTTCCAAGCACTCAAGATAGATTTCCTAGGGGAAGCACAAGGCAAAGGCCTATCCTGGGGGCAGGTTGAGCCAGGGGACTAGGAGCCTGGGCATCCCGTCGCCACCTGCTATGTCCCATCAGTGCTGGTGGTGGTGGCAGGGATGGGCTCAGGTCTACACAGCAGCCAGGGAATCCTAGGGATAGGCCACTGCTCCCCAGAGGCTTGTGCCAGGTCCAGGAGGCTGTTGCTTGGCTTCTAGGGACCACTAGGAAGGGGTGTGCCCTGAGGATGGGCAGGGGTGTGGGGGCCAGCTGGGGGCTGGAATGAGCAGGAGGCTGCATTCCTCAGGGGGCCCCTCCCTACTCCACCCTCTTGTCTTTCCTTCCCACTTCATCCTTTGGGTCCAAAGCCTCATTCTTTTCTCTCCCTCATGCTTAGTTCTGTTTCCGCTGTTTCTCGGCTTCCAGGGCTGGGGGAAGGAGGCTGGCCAGAGTCCTGGGGCTGAGTCCATAACAAGACCCAGCCATTGGCCCTCGTCTTGTGGTTCCAGAGCCGCCAGCCTCTCCCCCAGCACCTGCTCTGGCTGTCCGCTCCTCGTGGGGGGGGGGAGGGCAGGAGGATCTGGCCCATGTCACCCCCAAGCCTGCCCAGCATGCCCACCACCCAATCCCTGTCACACGCTAAGGGTCTAGTGGGGAGGCCCACTGAATCCTCGAACCCTCTCCGTCTTGGTTCTGCAGCAGCGTCCCTCAGAGCGGGTTGCGGAGGGAGGAGCCGGACCTTCAGCCTCAGCTGGCCAGCGAAGCCCCGCGCCGCCCGGCCCAGCCGCCTCCCTCCAAATCTGCGCTGCTCCCCCCACCGTCCCCTCGGGTGGGGAAGCGGTGCCCGCCGGGACCCTCGGTCCAGCCCGCGGCCACCACCACGTCGCCCCACCGCCGCACTCAGGAGTCAGTGCTGCCCGAGGACACCACTGCCGAAGAGAAGCGGGGGAAGAAGTCCAGGTCGTCTGGGCCCTCCCTGGCGGGCACCGCGGAGTCTCGACCCCAGACGCCGCTGAGCGAGGCCTCCGGCCGCCTGTCGGCGCTGGGCCGCTCGCCTAGGCTGGTGCGCGCCGGCTCCCGCATCCTGGACAAGCTGCAGTTCTTCGAGGAGCGACGGCGCAGCCTGGAGCGCAGCGACTCGCCGCCGGCGCCCTTGCGGCCCTGGGTGCCCCTGCGCAAGGCCCGCTCTCTGGAGCAGCCGAAGTCGGAGCGCGCCGCGCCGTGGGGCACCCCCGGGGCTTCGCAGGAAGAGCTGCGGGCGCCGGGCAGCGTGGCGGAGCGGCGCCGCCTGTTCCAGCAGAAAGCGGCCTCGCTGGACGAGCGCACGCGGCAGCGCAGCCCGGCCTCCGACCTCGAGCTGCGCTTCGCTCAGGAGTTGGGCCGCATCCGCCGCTCCACGTCGCGGGAGGAGCTAGTGCGCTCGCACGAGTCCTTGCGCGCCACGCTGGAGCGCGCCCCGTCCCCTCGAGAGCCCGGCGAACCCCCGCTCTTCTCTCGGCCCTCCACCCCCAAGACTTCGCGGGCCGTGAGCCCCGCCGCCACCCAGCCGCCCCCTCCGAGCAGCGCGGGGAAGCCGGGGGACGAGCCTGGGAGGCCCAGGAGCCGCGGGCCGGCGGGCAGGACGGAGCCGGGGGAAGGCCCGCAGCAGGAGGTTAGGCGTCGGGACCAATTCCCGCTGACCCGGAGCAGAGCCATCCAGGAGTGCAGGAGCCCCGTGCCGCCCCCAGCCGCCGATCCCCCCGAGGCCAGGACGAAAGCACCCCCTGGTCGGAAGCGGGAGCCTCCGGCGCAGGCCGTACGCTTCCTGCCCTGGGCCACCCCGGGCCTGGAGGGCGCTGCTGTACCCCAGACCTTGGAGAAGAACAGGGCGGGGCCCGAGGCAGAGAAGAGGCTGCGCAGAGGGCCGGAGGAAGACGGTCCCTGGGGGCCCTGGGACCGCCGAGGGGCCCGCAGCCAGGGCAAAGGTCGCCGGGCCCGGCCCACCTCCCCTGAGCTCGGTAAGGCGTCAGGGAGGGCTGACAAGGTGCCTAGAAGCGGGGGTGCATCTGGGGAGATCAAGACTGCTCAGCAGGAGCTGGGGGTTGGGGGTTTCACCTGGAGCTGCTAGTCAGCTGCAAGGGTGGGTCTGCCAGAGAAGGCACAGACACAGGGTGGACTTTGAGTGAAGGACTGTTAAGGTCCTTGTGCTGTAGGACTGCCACTGGTGAGGCCGAGTGTGACTGTTGTGATGGAGGCTGGGTGGGGCAGAGATGTGAGCTAAGACTGGTACCCAGATGCCCGCCATAGCTCCCCTGGGTGCAGCGGCCCGCTAGGCTGTCGGATCAAGGACCTCTAATGGACGAATGCACTGGTGGGAACCTAAGGACCTCCATACCCCCAATCCCTCTGTGCGGGAGAGATGGTAGATGGTCTCAAATAATTTGCAAATCCCTGTTACAGACATGCTTTGCACCAGAGAGCTCTTTACTCTGCCCCTCCCACCCGGGCACCATCACCTGACCCATGTGTAGCCAGGCAGCCTTCCCTTCTAGTCTCCTCACCCGGGCTTACACGACGCATGGTTGAGCTGACTGTGCTCCCTACACATGCCTGCCTGTGTGTTGTCTCCCAACCTTCCTAAGGGTGATGACCAACATCACCAACAGAATACCTCTGCACCCCACCCCTCATCCTGTGCATCATCTCTAGGCCCATGCCTGGAACTAGGCAGAGGAAGCCGTCCTTGACCCACTTCCACGGCTCCTCCAGGATAGATGCCTCTAACTGCTGCTCCTGGGAGACCCTGCCAGGATCTCTCTCATTGCACTTACTACTCTGTTTTTCTTTATCAAAATTGTTTTGCATTTAAGTCTTACCACCTCAGAATCTTTAGAGATGAGTAGGCCCCTGCCCATCATCCTCCTGGCCACCATTCCTGCAAACACACAGCCATGTGCCAGCATTGTGTTAACTAGGCCCTTATTTCATGTCACCCTTTTCTGTATTGGCGGCTCTGGTGAAAGCATTTTTAATGGCCCAGGCCTCAGGGCAGGGACCAGATCCTCAAGGCGCACATAAGGCTGGCCAATTCACGAAGTCAGTGAAATTTGTCTTTAGCCATCCCCTAAATGTCAGCTTCAGAGGCTCTTATCCCCTCCGTCTTACAGATAACAAAACTGAGGCTCAGAGAGTCTGTCTCATTTACCCAAGGTTTTGTAGCTAGAAAACAGCAGAATTAGGATTCTCACTGCTTTTCTGGCTGTGTACATTGTCCTTTATCTGGCTTACAGAAAGTCAGAGTTGGAGAATGCCCAGAGATCCATGACAGTGGAGTGCTATCATCTCTCTGTATGTATGAGCTTCCTGTAAGCTAGGACCACATCAACCTACTTCTAGCATTCTTGGTACCCATACAGTACTCCGTATGCCGAGAGTACAGGGTCACTGTTTGGTGAGTGGATGTGAAATCAAAGCTGATTTTTTGTAGGCCTCTCAGACCTGCCTGCCATTCCCTCTTTTAAATCTGATGGCTTCACACATTTGACAGTTCACCTCGTGTTGGCCTGTGACACCACTGTTATTGCTTGAATCTTGGGCTGCTGTTAGCTTGTCCTCTGTCCACTTGGAAGTTTGCACAATCTTGTGCACCTCCGAGTGCCTTGCCAGGGCCTGGTACACCATACGCGATGACTGATGTATTGAAGATATACACAGTGCAGTCCTGTCTTCCTCCAGAAGGCAACACTCTAATTGCGGATGAAGCTGAGGGACAGCCAGACTAACATGGAGTCAAGGCTGCCCTGACCTGTTTGAGAATGCTCCTTCTGACTTCCTTTGTTCCCTATCTAAGGACATTCAGGAGGCAGACCCTCTTCTCCCCCAGTCCCTGCTTTCTAGAAGCCCCTCTGTCTGGGTTTGGCTTTCCAGGATGCAGGATACCAGGGCTCCCTCTCTCCCTGGTCAACCCTGCAGGGATCATGGCCCCTTACCCTGTTACCCCTGTGTCTGGCAGAGTCTTCGGATGACTCCTACGTGTCTGCTGGAGAAGAGCCCCTGGAGGCCCCCGTGTTCGAGATCCCCCTGCAGAATGTGGTGGTGGCACCAGGGGCGGATGTACTGCTCAAGTGTATCGTCACTGCCAATCCCCAGCCCCAAGGTGAGCTCCAGCGCTGGGCCAAGGTGAGGTGAGGTCAAGGTTGGGAGGGGGCGTGTGAGAAGGGAAGGGGAGGTTCCCCCGGACTCCTCTGAGGGAAGGGTGGGAAGGAGGGGAACTATCCCCTCCATGGGGGCTGCCCTGACTGGTGTGTGTGTTCAGGGACATTTCCCAGGACCCCCGAGAGAAGAGAGGGCAACTTGGGCTCCCCGAAATGAGGGTGGACTCCTCTGAATTCCCTGGGGTTCTGAAAGGAGAGGTTTGCACTCCTGTGTGTTGTGTGGGGTAGGAATGAGAGATTCTCGGTGGGTGCCTGTGGGCTGTGGCGAGCTGGGTCCCCGTGCCTCCCCACAGTGTCCTGGCACAAGGATGGGTCAGCACTGCGCAGTGAGGGCCGCCTGCTCCTCCGGGCCGAGGGTGAGCGCCACACCCTACTGCTCAGGGAGGCCCGGGTGGCGGACGCTGGGAACTACACGGCCACTGCCACCAACGAGCTGGGCCAGGCCACCTGTGCCGCCTCACTGACTGTGAGACCCGGTAGGGAGCCCGTCAACCCCAGGGCTGGGTGGGGGCGAGCTGTGACTCTTCCATGTGGTTCCGAGGCCCCGACCCCACCCCTTTCCACTCTCGGCCTCGAGCGCGGGCTCCCCGCCAGCATGCACAGTCCGTGCAGTCCCTTCTCTATATTGGCACTCTGGTGAAAGCGTTTTTAATGGCCCTGGCCCTGAGGCAGGGGCCAAATCCCCAAGGTACACACAAGGCTGGCCAATTCATGAAGTCAGTGAAATTTGTCTTTAGCCATCCTCTAAATGCCAGCCTCCCATGGCATTTCCCTGAACAGGGTCCTATGGGGAAAGCAAATTGTCCTTGAGTTTCCAAGAAAAAGAATCTCTCCGCTCACAGTGCTTAAGAGCCACCATGAGCCTTCTGAGGTCATTTCCCCTGTAAGACAGTTCCCCGCCCTGAGTAAAAAGAGATGCTTTCGAGTGCCACAAGCCACCTCCCCCTCCTTTTCTTGAACCCAAAGTCGTAAAAAGGATACGGCCAAGAGCACCTCTCAGGGGCTGGCAGTGCCGAGGCCGCCTTGTTTTCTATTTTTGTGAAAGCCCTTACTTGGTGTCAGACTACTTTCTTTGGGATTCAGCCCAGTTTCTTTCTGGTTCGGCTGGATCACTGTCGGTGTGCATGGCCAGTTCAGCTCATTCAGCTCCCTGGGACTGACAACACCCTGGGCCTGGGGAAGTGAGGATGGTCAGGGGGCGTTCCAGGAGGAAAACATACTCAGCCCTCAAGGGGGTTCCCATTGGGTGACCAGACCTGGATCAGAGAACCTAGGTCGGGGGACAGTGCGGGGCTGATGAATGTAGTGCTGACATCCAAGCAGTTGCTTCGTGTTCTGGGATGCCTGCGCCGAGAGTTGTTGGCGCCCTGAAGGAGTCTGGGATTTAGACCGGCACGGGGAAGGCAGGACATGCCAAGAGAGGGAACAGCACACGCTGTTCTTCCACGAAGGGCTGCAGGAGACAAGATGGCAGAGCCTGTGTGCCCAGCCCAGGGCCTCAGCACCTGCATGGTGAGGGCGTTCTTGGTGGTGTCTGATCACAGTCTCGTGCTGCGATAGAGCCTTTGGTTACACCATCTGGCTTGTGCAGGTCTTCAGCATTCTTAGCTGCATATCCCTCCCAGGAGCCCATTCTCTAGGCTTTCTCCTTCTACCCCTCCTACCCCGCTGAATCATGCCGGTCCCTCCACCACGTGCTTCCGTCCTTCCATCACCTCTGGGATCTGCCTTCTGACTCAGCTCCCAGCTCCCCTGAGGGGGCCCAGGCCTGGCTCCAGGACTCCAGTCAATACCTGGCTTAGGCTGAGATTTGAGGAGGGGTGGGATAGGGGGTGCCCTGATTCTGGCTCAGGGCCATTTGGGAGCCTTTTAAGGTTGGAAAGGCAGCTTGGGGCGAGGCAGCTGTCAGCCCTTGACTGGGAGTTCTGTATTTGCGGCATAGAACCTCCTGAGCTTCAGTTTCCTCATTTGTAAACCAGAGATAATGACACCGTCCTCACGGATGAAAGCGAATGTGTGAAGAAGCTTTATGAACTGTAAAGCTGTAGACAAATGTTAGTTGTTAGCGTTATTAACGGGTGATGTTGTGTACAAGAGTTCAGGTTTCTCCGAGGATCTGGGAAGTGTCTTATCCTTATCTGTCCCTTTCTTCAGCCTGTCTGTGCCTTGTGGACTCCACCTCTCCCCTGCAAGGCCCATATCCTGCAGACCCTCCATAGTTCCCAGCTCCTGTGTTCTCAGCTCATCACAGCATCTCTGCATCTCCTCTGCCCTGGGGAGCCAGAAAGACTTCATCGCATTAGTTTGTTGCACCAGGCATTGCAGCAGGAGAGCCACCTCCTTAAGTCAGGCTGGCTTGGGGGCCCCAGGGGCTGGGGAGCAGGCCTGTGGGTCCAGACTTGCTCTGGCTGTTGTAGAGCAAGCTGACTTTCTTACCCTACAAGGCACTGTTTAGTCCAGAGTGGCTGGACAGGAGCCAGTGGACCTGAGAGCAGCAAAAGTGGGCAGAACCGAGGGGTGGCACAGACATCTGGCAAGGAGTGGTCCCAGGCCTGGAGTCTGCAGGGAGTGAGGGGTGGGGTCAAGGGAGGGCATCCAGCAGTGTGCCGTGGGCCTGGTGGGGAGCAGGTGGAGGGAGGCAGTGGGCAGTGTCTTGTGGGAAGAGGCCCTCCCCCTGCCCAGTGCCATGGTAACCAGGGCTGGTTGCCCAGTCCCCTCTTGGGGTCCACCCTAACAGGGCCTGCTTTTAAGGGCCCACAGATCTCAATTCCTAGTTGTGAGCCATGGTAACCAGGGACTGGATAACTAGAGAATGTATCCCTGAGGGCGGTGGTTTAGGGGGCAGGGTCTGTGCACGCAGGACCTGGTCCTCACCAGCTCCCCAGGTCCCTCCCACCCTTTCCAGCCCACTGAATCATTCTGCTGAGACCGCAGCTGTTCTCCCAAAGCGGATGTGTGTATCGGGGCGGGTGGCTAGGGAGTGTGAGAAGCAAACCATTCCCCACCACTGGCCACATCCATCACACAAGTATTTATTGAGTGCCAACCAGGTGCCAAGTGCTACATCTCTCTAAACAGTTTCTTCTGTTTGGAGAGTGCCGTAGACTTTCCCAAACCCTCTCACATCTCTTCCCTGGCAATAACATTGTGCCTCGCATATCCCTCGGAGGGACATGTGACAGGTGGTGACATTCCCATTTTGCAGATGAGAAGACAAAAATGTGGGTAGGAAAGTGGGGTGGAGCTGGCATCAGGCCAGCAGCCTTTATTTTGCACTTGCAGTCTGCCTAGGGATGTTATCAGCAACAAGCAATTTAGGGTGATGGAAATAACTTCCCATGAAGCAAATAAACTTCATGTGGGGTGCAAATAAAAATACATGACCAGGCCGGGCATGGTGGCTCATACCTGGAATCCCAGCACTTTGGGAGGTTGAGGCAGGTGGATCACCTGAGGTCAGGAGTTCGGGACCAGCCTGGCCAACATGGTGAAACCCTGTCTCTACTAAAAATACAAAAATTAGCCAGCATGGTGGTAGGCACTTGTAGTCCCAGCAACTTTGGAGGCTGAAATGGGAGAATCACTTGAACCGGGGAGGCAGAGGTTGCAGCAAGCTGAGATCGGGCCACTGCACTCCAGCCTAGGTGACAAAGTGAGACTCTGTCTCAAAATAATAAATAAATAAATAAATAAATAAAATACAACCAATTAGCACTTATCTAGTGCTTCGTATATACCAGGCCCTGTGTTAATTGGATTATTTTGTTTAATCCAGCCTTATGAGATAGGTTCTATTATGCCCATGTTACAGATGAGGAAACTGAGACTCGGAAAACTTTGGCAAATTGCTCTCCAGACACAGTGGTTCACACCTGTAATCCCAGCAGTTTTGTCTGGAGCAGCATTGATGAATAGACATTTCTGTGATAATGGAAATGCTCTATACGCATGTGGTCCAGTACGGTAGCCCTAGCTCACATGTGGTTAGTGAGCACTTGAAATGCAGCCGAGGTGACTGAGGAACTGCATTTTAAAGTTCACTTCATTTTAATAACTGAGTGTTTAAATAGTCTCAGGTGGCTAGTGGCTGCCTTCCTGGGACGGGAAGCTCTGGGAGCTTGGGGCCAGTCGGAGGCTGGAGCTATGATTTGAAGCCCTGTCTTCGTCTCTCAAGCCTGCACTCCTAACCATGACGCTATCCCATCCCATCCCCCTTTTCTGTGGCTCTGAGGAAGTTTGAGGTTGAGGTGGTACTGAGCTCATGAGCTCACTGGGAGGGCACTGGTGATGCCCTCTGTGGGTGGCTCAGACTGGGGGCTTCCTCTCCTTCCTCTGTTGACTCCCCACCTCTGACACAGCTGTGGTCCTCTGTTTCCTTGCAGGCCTGGGGTGAGCACACCCAGCTTCCCCACCATGGGCCCTGGCAGGAGGCCCTCTGGGTGCTGGCCAGGAAGAAGCGGGGATATGGGAGGCCCCATGGGCCTGGGCCTCATCCTGCCACCTCCAGTCCTGCCCTCAAGTACAGGTCTCCTATATTTGAGTTCAAGATTCTAGCATTCTCCAGCCAAGACCCTGGCCTCTTCATTGCACCTTAGCTGGTCATGGTTTTCTTGGCTGTAAAGTGAGGGTCATCATACCACCCAGGCTACCTACTCAGTGAGATTCCCGAGGGTCTATGAGGAGGGCGAGTTGGCTCAGGGCATTTGGGCCAGAGGATATGGCTCATCGAAGCCCATTTTCGTCCCACTCATATGATCAACACGACCACAGCAGAAAAGAGGTGGTTTATTGGGGGCCATGAAACAAAAACAAGAAAACCGTGGCACCCCTGTCAGTCCCTGTCTTCTCTGGCCCCGGTCGCTGGCCTCCTGTGGCATAGCTGCAGTTTCTCCCTTATGATTGCAGTGGCTGCAATGGGGAGGACGCCACGTGGCCCCCATCGTCAGTCCTTGATGGGTGTTTGGACAACACCTGACAAAGCAATGTGGCATGGTCCCCTTACCCAAACTCAGCCCTTCCTCCACCCTCCTGCCTGCCAGAAACAGATTTGCTTGACAGGTGGCCTCCCCGAGGCTGGTACCTAGAACAGGGGCCATCACTCACAACCTGTCAGAAGAATGGAGAGCTCATTTACTGTTGTTGCAGCCTCCTTCTCTCACCTGAAGCAACCTAACATAACCATATGGAAGAAATTAGGCGCGGTGGCTCACACCTGTAATCCCAGCACTTTGGGAGGCCGAGGCAGGCGGATCACAAGGTCAGGAGTTTGAGACCAGCCTGATCATAGTAAAACCCTGTCTCTACTAAAAATACAAAAATGAGCCGGGCATGGTGGCGTGCGCTTGTAATCCCAGCTACTCAGGAGGCTGAGCCAGGAGAATGGCTTGAACCCGGGAGGCAGAGGTTGCAGTGAGCCAAGATCATGCCATTGCATTCCAGCCTAGGTGACAGAATGAGACTCCATCTCAAAAACAAACAAATAAACAAAAAATTAATCACTTCTGGGGCTAGATCAAGCTGATCATGTGAAATGCTCTGTGACAGTTTGTGCATTTTGAAACAAACCTGAAACATTTTCAGTCCAAGGGGACTGAATGCTAACCTGCAGCATGTCAGTCCCTTCCTCAAGAATCGTAAGGAGAGGAAAGCTGTTTATTGGCCAAGTACAATGGCGCACACCTGTAATCCCAGCACTTTGGGAGGCCAAGGCAGGTGGATCACTTGAGGCCAAGAGTTTGAGATTAGCTTGACAAACATGGTGAAACCCTGTCTCTTCTAAAAAGACAAAAATTAGCCAGGTGTGGTGGTGGGTGCCTGCTATCCCAGCTACTGAGATAGGAAGGCTGAGGCAGGAGAACCACTTGAACTTGGGAGGTGGAGGTTGCAGGGAGCCAAGATTGCACCACTGCCCTCCAGCCTGGACGACACAGTGAGACTGTCTCAAAACAACAACAAAAATAAGCCAGGTGCAGTGCCTCATGCCTGTAATCATGGCACTTTGGGAGGCCGAGGCGGGTGGATCACAAGGTCAGGAGTTCGAGACCATCCTGGCCAACATGGTGAAACCCCGTCTCTACTGCTCATGCCTGTAATTCCACCCACTCGGAAGACTGAGGCAAGAGAAGTGCTTGAACCTGGGAGGTGGAGGTTGCAGTGAGCCGAGATCATGCCATTGCACTCCAGCCTGGGCAACAAGAGTGAAACAACTCCATCTCAAAAAAACAAAAACAAACAAACAAAAATTGTGAGGCGTCCCCTTTGCCTTCAAAGTAAAGGCTGCACACCTTTAGGTGGCCTCTGCCATCTGCACCCATAGGGCAAAAGGAGCCAGAGGCCTGAGATGGGCCCTCAGGTGGCGGGGGGAGGCATCTGCTCGAACACTGGGGTGCCCTACTCCTTACTTCTTGACCGGTTTTATGGGCAGTTGAGCTACAGTCCTCTGCACATGTGCCTTTTGCTTCAAACTTTTCTGTGTGCACTTTCCTCTGCCTGGAATACTTTTCCCTTTTTCGTGCAAACTCCAATTCCAATACCGCCTCTTCCTTCAGTTCCCTCTTTCTCCCCGGGCCAAAAGTCATCTCCCGCCTTCTGTACTCCCACACCCCTTATCTGTTGCTCTCTTGCTACCTTCTACTTCCTGCTTGCTCTTAAAGTTGCTCTTGTATCTGGCTTGTCTTCCGCACCACCCAGAAGGCGCCTGAGGACATGACCATGTCTTTGTCACTCCTTAGCACTGGCAGCTGTGCTTGGGGGCCCTCTTGGACAGTTAGGGGCTGTGTGGACTGCGAGGCTGTGGCAGTGGGTAGGCAGAGACCCCCACGACTTTTCAAGCCCTTGAAGAACCTGGGTGAGACACAGAGGCGAGGCTAGGCATGACACCCAGCCGCAAGGGTCATGAGGCTTTGCCTGAGGGGAGCTTGGGAAAGAGACTGGAGAGCAGTGGTCCTCAGAGTGTGGCGCCCAGACCAGCAGCAGCAGCAGCATCGCTTGAGAATGTGTTAGAAATGCAGGTTCTTTTTTTTTTTTTTTTTTTTTCCTCCAATAAGCCTTTTACACTCCTAAGAAATGCAGATTATTGGCCCCAGCCCTGACATACTGAATCAGGAATTCCGAGGGTGGAGCCCAGCACGCTATGGTGTAAGGAGCCATCCAGGTGATTCTGATGCACAGAAAACTTTGAGAACCACTGCCATAGAGTTAGAGATCATGCCCAAGATGGGAGGCCAGATCATGCCGTGGGAAGCACACGGGCTGTGGAGTTCAAAGCCTGGCTCTGATGTTTAATGGCCTGGTGAAGTAGGGCTCAGTGATACCACCTCTTAGGGCTATCCTCCTCCCATAAAGGTCAGCAGTGGTTCCTAAGCTTTCATGTGCACAAGTGTCACCTGAGGTGCTTTTTAAAAATGCAGTTTCCTGGGCTGGGCACGGTGGGTCACGCCTGTAATCCCAGCACTTTGGGAGGCTGAAGCAGGTGGATCACGAGAATAAGAGATTGAGACCATCCTGGCCAACATGGTGAAACTAAAAATACAAAAATTAGCCAGGTGTGGTCATGGGTGCCTGTAATTCCAGCTACTTGGGAAGCTAAGGCAGGAGAATTGCTTGAACCCAGGAAGTGGAGGCTGCAGTGAGCCAAGATCATGCCACTGCACTCTAGCCTGGTGACAGAGTGAGACTCCGTCTCAAAAAAAAAAAAAAAAAAAAAAAGCAGTTTCCTGACATTTCAGAAAATCTAAGTCTGGAGTAAGGTTGAGAAATCTATATTTTAAATGAGCCCGAGGTGGTCCTGATGTGAGCAGGTCAAGTATCATTCTGAGAAGCCCTGATGCAAAGGGCCATGTGTGACACCTTTTATGTACTAGATAGTCACAGCGGTGGCCGCTACTCTGATGTGAGAACACATCAGGGGACATTGGAACAGTTGGGGCTGGCGGATGTGCTGGTCTGAGGAGAGAGAGTTCCCTGTGTGCTTCCTAACGCCAGCATTTTCATCAAATAAGGCTGACCTGAGAGTGATGTTGAAAGGGCAGACGTGAGCACTGGGAGCCAGCGTGAAGGGGCGGTACTTCCGCGGCGGGTTGTTCGGGGCCAGTGAGTGTATGTGCCTCTTAGGTTGGGGGGGGGCTGCTCCCTCCTTCCTGGCTGGTGTAATTGTGCTTCCCACAGTGAGAGTTGGGCTTGTGGGTGGAGCAGGGCTGGAATGTCAGGGACTGGTTCCAAAGTTGGTTTTGGCAATGGGACCAGGGAAAACTAGGTGGCACCAGATTCTGGTGTGGAGCCTCAGGAGTCCTCCTCCATCAGCCTCCTTGGTCACTCACTTTTGGAGGTGTGGAGGGGCAGGGACTACTGCCTTGTCTGGAAGAGGCCTGGGCTGCTCTGACAGTCTCTCTCTCCAAGGGGCTTGAGAACCAGGGTGTGCTTGGTGGCTGGGTGCCCTCCAGCATGCTGTTCCCCTGGCCACCACCAGGGGCCTCTCTTCAAGCCTTGGCAATGGGGCCTTCAGCTTCGCTCTCGCTCCCTGGGTCCCTGAGCCTCCTCAGCACGGTCTAGCCTGGAGGTGACCTGGAGCAGGACTCCAGGCTCCATAGAGGGGTAGAACTGCCCGCCTGCGGGGCCATGCCTGTGATCGCAGCTTCAGTGGCCTTAAGCACCAAATGCCATTCTGCCTTCCCTCCCCAACCCTACCTCAAGACAGCCAGCCTGAACCGTGGTATGGGCCCCTCCTCTGCCCGGCCCCCAGCCCTCCTTCCTCACTGGCCATGCTGGGAAACACAGGTCATGGCTTAGGAATGTGACCCCGGGCTGGGGTGAGGTGATAGGAAGAGGGAGAAGGACATGTGACCCCTGCTTAACAGCCCCCTTCTCTCGGCCTCTGTGTCTAAGCCCCTTCCCCTGTGTGAAGTACCGCCTCTTCACACTGGTCCCCAGTCCCCCACGCTGACGCCATGCTTCCCCAACCCAGATGCAAATGGGTGCTCATGATAAGGGGCCATTTGGGGGAGGCAGCCCCCGCTATCCTCCCTAGCGGGGCTGATGAGTGACAGGCAAGTTGCCAACAGGTGCCCTGGCAGAATGGGTAGGAGGGCTGCATGTGGGCTTAGTGCCCTGGGGTGGCTGCTGGACAGACCTTCCATGGCCGGGATGTGGGGGCAGAGGCGAGATTCTGGGCCCCGTCAGGTTCTTCCCCTACCTCTGGGAAGGAGGACAAAGGTCTTGACAGTCCTCTGATTTTCGGGGCCAAAGAAAATAGGTACAGCCTAGCTGTATATTATTTGAGGCTCCTTAGCACATTCTCAGGCCAGGGATCTTGGTGGTTCAGTCAGAGCAAGGGGCAACCCAGGGAACAGTTGCCATGGGCACCTCCTTTGGTAGACGTGTCGGAACGAATGGGTCAGGGCACACATCTCAAGTGGCACAGTGCAGTGCCACCCCTCCCTGTCTTGCTCGGGGACAGAGGCCCCACATCTTGAGTCAAGGTGCCTCGGAGGGGGCTTTGCTCTTGTCAGGTTCCAGATCTGTAAGGAGAGGAAAGGCAGATCCCGTGGGTGGCTTGGGAGTGAGCAGGATGGATGGCTAAATCCAGACAGCCGCACTCCGCCCTCACCTCTCCCCACTCCTCCCCCTCCACGCCAGGGCCCAGGCTGCCTGTGGTCTCGGCAGGCACCACCTTCCCAGCCAGCTGCCTGCCTGCCTGCCATCCAACCTCCTCCTTCCCCTCCTCAGGCACCTTCCCCTCCCCCAGGGCCTTCTCCGTGCAGGGCCTGAGCTGGGTCAGCCGAGTGAGTGGGGCTGGGCAGGCTGGACAGGCCCGGCTCCTGCTCCCTGGGGAGACACGCTGGGGTGGGTAGTGGGCAGGCAGCAGGAGGGCCTGGTACCAGGGCAGAGCCTTCAGGACAGGCGCAGGCTGGGGTCCGTGTGCAGAGCCTCAGGGTGAGTTGGGGTATAGCCCTGCTGGGGGCTTGGGGTTGCGGGGGACCTGGGGGGAGAAGTCAGGGGGCTGTGGCAGTTTCATGTCTGTATTTGGCAGTCGGATAGGAGCCAGCTCAGCTAGACTGGGCCCCTGGCCAGTTGCAGGGGAGGGCGTCAGGGCCCTGGGGACACCCCTCCCCCAAGGCCGACCGGTGCCCCCCTTCTCCTCCCCAGGCTGAGCTGCCCTTTTCCGCGCATGACTCCAGCTCTGTTTTCCTTTCCCTTGAGCATTTGGGGGTGCAGGCTGTAGGGCTGTGGCCAACAGGTGCCCCTGAGGTTTTCACAGCAGGAAACTGAGAAGGGAAAGGGAAAGGGGGAGGGGCAGGCTAGACGGTGCCGCCTCATTGGCCCTGGACCGAGGTCAGGATTTGACTTGTCTGTGGTGTGTGTTCCTCCGCACCAGGCCTAGCTCGCCTAGAAATGGGCGTCCTAGCCACGCTGCTCCAGGGTTCCACAGACATGCAACCCCTGCTTTTGGAGCCTGCAGTTGGTGGTCTAGGCCCCTAGTCCATGTCAGGAATGTGGGTTCCCTGCTCCAGTGGAATTCTCTCACCAGGCCCAGGAGCGGCCCCTCTGCTGCAGAACCTCTTGCCCCAGGCCTTTCCCTATGGTGTCCCCTTGCGGGAGGATCAGCAGGGTCGTGTTGGCAGAGCCAGTGACAGAGGAGGTTCCAGGGGCTCAGGGAGAGAAAACAGCTGGGCGACATCACAGGAGCCTGCAGGTGGAGTCAGGGCAGGCTGGCCTGTGGGGAGCTGCCCCAACTCCTGGGCTCTGGGTGACATTCCAACCAGCTCTCCCAGGCTCTCCACTCATCTTCCTCCATGGCAGCTGTCTCTGTCTGTCTCCAGGTGGGTCTACATCCCCTTTCAGCAGCCCCATCACCTCCGACGAGGAGTACCTGAGCCCCCCAGAGGAGTTCCCAGAGCCTGGGGAGACCTGGCCCGGAACCCCAGCCATGAAGCCCAGTCCCAGCCAGAACCGCCGTTCTTCCGACACTGGCTCCAAGGCACCCCCCACCTTCAAGGTCAGACCCCTGAGGCTGGGGCCCGGCCTCCTGTGTGCCCCCGTTCCTTTGGGTGCCCCCTTGTTCTTGGGGCCATGCTCAGGCACCAGCAAGACCTGGAGCTTTGTTCCCATTCAACCCTTCTTACCCAGAGCCAGTCTCAGTCTGGCTGCAGAAGAGGCCTCCATCCCAGATTCCACAGCCCCCAGGACCCAAGGCTCTGCCCTGTCTCCCCTGACACTTTGGGGTACCCCCTTCAGGTTTCACTTATGGACCAGTCAGTAAGAGAAGGCCAAGATGTCATCATGAGCATCCGTGTGCAGGGGGAGCCCAAGCCTGTGGTCTCCTGGTGAGTAGCCGCATTTCCCACCACCCATGGGCTACGCCATCAGGCTTGGCTCTGGGAGGTCTGGCTTTGGGTAGAAGGAACTGGAACCTTTGTGGGGTTCCCCACGATCTGCCTCTGGGGCCTCATCTTAGGGACAGCAGTGTACTCCCCCCAGGACCCTGTCCCTTGCCCCACATTCCAGGCTTATTTATGGCTTCCCCCTCTGGGGAGGGGTTTGGGTCTCATGTCTGTCCATTTGGGATAAATGACTGGGCGCAGTGGCTTATGCCTGTAATCCCAGCACTTTGGGAGGCTGAGGCGAGTGGATCACTTGAGGCCAGGAGTTCAAGACCAGCCTAGCCAACGTGGCAAAACCCTGTCACTACTAAAAATAAAAAAATTTAGCCAAATGTGGTGATACATGCCTTTAATCCCAGCTACTCGGGAGGCTGAAGCAAGAGGATCACTTGATCCTGGGAGGTGGAAGATGCAGTGAGCTGAGATCACACCACTGCACTCCAGCCTGGGTGACAGAGTGAGACCCTGTCTCAGAAACAAAAACACTCACCTCCCAAAATTGGCAAGGAACAAGACATTTCAGAGGCCAAGGAAGGAGGATTGCTTGAGCCAAGGAGTTCAAGACCAGCCTGGGCAACATAGTGAGACTCTGTCTCTACAAAAAAATTTTTTTTTAATTAGCTGGATGTGGTAGTACATGCCTCCAGACCCAGCTACTCGTGAGGCTGAGGAGGAGGATCTCTGGAGCCCAAAGTTTGAGGTTGCAACGAGCTATGATCATACCAGTGCACTCCAGCCTGGGTGATACAGTGAGACCCTGTTGCTGAAAAAAAACCGCACAACAATTTGTTTCTCAGCTGCCAGCAGCCCAGAGTTAAACGTGGGTCTCAGCAGCGGGGCCTCGCTCATCCCAGGTGCCTGGAACATGGATTACTCAGCTTGCTCATTTTTTATTGGTTTGAATTCTGTTTTTCATTTTTAATTGATTGCCTGGTCCCCTCTATGATTTTCTTTTTTTGAGATGGAGTTTTGCTCTTGTTGCCCAGGCTAGAGTGCAGTGGCATGATTACTGCAACCTCTGCCTCCCAGGTTCAAGTAATTCTCCTGCCTCAGCCTTCTGAGTAGCCACCATACTTGGCTAATTGTGTATTTTTAGTAGAGACAGGGGTTCGCCATGTTGGCCAGGCTGGTCTTGAACTCCTGGCCTCAGGTGATCCACCCAACCTTGGCCTCACAAAGTGCTGGGATTACAGGTGTAAGCCACCATGCCCGGCCCCCACTGTAATTTTTTTTTAACATTGTAAGTTTTTTTATATTCCTTTTGGGAAGTGGGAAAGCTATCTATCTGTGATAAATATATAAAAATAAGACAGGGGGAAGTTTAAGAATTATTAAGAGCTAGCCAGGCACAGTGGCTCACACCTGTAATCCCAGCACTTTGGGAGGCTGAGGTGGGCAGATCATGAGGTTAGGATTTCGAGTCTCAAAAAAAAAAAAAAAAAATGATTATAAGCTAAATTGGGCCAGGCATGTTGGCTCAATGCCTGTAAACCCATTGCTTTGGGAGGCTAAGAGAGGAGGATCATTTGAGCCCAGGAGTTCAAGACCAGTGTGGGCAACATGGTGAAACCCTGTATCTACAAAAAATACAAAAAATAGCCGGGCATGGTGGCATGTGCCTGTAGTCTCAGCTACCC
The DNA here is from genome assembly GCA_963573385.1 of Cacajao melanocephalus. Lineage (NCBI taxonomy): Eukaryota > Metazoa > Chordata > Mammalia > Primates > Pitheciidae > Cacajao > Cacajao melanocephalus. Next base: position 72,920 of record CAUYLG010017202.1, read on the forward strand.
AGGAGGCTGAGGTCGGGGGATCACTGGAGCCTGGGGAGGTAGAGGTTGCAGGCAGCTGTGATTGTGCCACTGTACTCCAGCCTGGGTGACAGAGTGAAACCTTGTTTTTAAAGAAAAGAAAAAAGAGCTAAATAGCATGGCTCTACCTCGAGTGTGGCAGGGTTCCAAGAATGGAGAGCTCCAGGTAGTCAGAAGTGACCTGGAAGCTCCTGGAGGTGGGTGGGATGGCAGAGTCAGGGTCAAAACCTAGCCCAGGAAACCAGGGATGCCCTCGGTCGGGGGATAGCTCTGGAGACTGGGCAAACGGTACAAGGACGGAGAGGCCTGCGCAGCGCTGCGGCCCCCGGTCCTGTGCACACAGATCAGGTCCCTGGGCCCTGGGACTGAGTTCTTGCCCCTCTGACAGGCTGAGAAACCGTCAGCCCGTGCGCCCGGACCAACGGCGCTTTGCGGAGGAGGCTGAAGGTGGGCTGTGCCGGCTGCGGATCCTGGCTGCGGAGCGTGGCGACGCTGGCTTCTACACTTGCAAAGCGGTCAATGAGTATGGCGCTCGGCAGTGTGAGGCCCGCTTGGAGGTCCGAGGTGAGTACCTTATTTCTCCACAAATGCCCACCTGGCCTTGGCCCCTTCCTTCCGCCACTGTCCACTCTCACACAGCCTCAGTTACAGGATGCCACCACTGAAAGGGCCTTACGGGGGGGTCCCTCGTCCAGCTACTTGTATTATTGTTGAGTGAACCAAGGCCCAGAGACAGGAAGTGACCTGCCCACAGCTGCACAGCACATTGTTCTGTGCTCAGCTTACTACACAACCCCACCTTCCCTGTTGTTCTGTCACAGAGCCCTGGTAGCAGCCAGAGACCCTGCACCCGCCACCTGGCCAAGCTCTCTCTACACTCTTCTGAGCCTTTGTCTCCGTGCTCTGCCCAGGACCCTCCCTCATCCCCCTCCCCCTCTCCCCTCGCCCCCTTGCCCACCCTCCCATCCCATTGCTGTGCAGAAGCTACTGTGAGGTAGCGGTGGGGAGAGTCTGGTGGCTGGACCCGTTCGGAGGGGCCCTTGGGGTGGGTGAGGCATGGAGCATCACAGGGACCCTAGGGTACCAGGGTGAGCACAGCTGTGACGTGTGAAGGGGCCTGGGCCCCCAGAGCCTAGGGCATAAGTGCAGGGGCCCTCTCAGGCAGCAGACATGACAGGTGCTGGCTAGGGGGCCCTCGAGGGCCTGTGGACTTTCCTCCCCGAGGGCCGACCATTTATCTTACCTTCCACCTCACCCTTGCCCTCAATGTCTCCTCGCTTCTCACGCCCCCAGCCTCCCACCTCCCGCCAAGGCTCAGTGCTGGGACCCTGACAGTCATGGTCCCTCTGCTGGCCCCTTGCTTCAGTTCCCCTCCTGTATGCCTGACGTTCCTGTGGTTGCCACCTCCTTGGTCTCCAGATTCTTCAGCCCTCCTCCCTGCCCTGCTCTTCTCCAGGGCCTGGCTCTGCCTTGCTTCTCCGTATTAACCCGTGTCTCGGTGCTTCTTTCTCTTGGTGATTCCTTCCGACACCCCCAGGCTTTGGGGTGCTCCTGAGCCCATGAATGCCTGGTTGCCTGGGGTCTCTGCCTGCCCAGGAACCCCGAGGACCCAGTTTCTGGCCAGCTGCTGGCCCACCCAGCCCAGGGCTAACCTTTGGGGAGCCAAGAGTGGCTGTGCCGCCCTGGCAGTATGAAAGGTGGCCCTCCATGCAGAAGGGCCTTAGCCAGGTCTGCGTGCGTGCGTGTGCATGTGTGCATGCGTGTGTGTGTGTGTGCGTGCATGCGTGTGCGTGTGTGCGTGCATGCGTGTGCGTGCATGTGTGCGTGCATGTGTGTGTGTGTGTGTGTGCACACGTGTGCGCGTGTGCTGCACTAACCTGCCGCTTGCTGACTGAGGTTTTTGTCTGTACACAGGCGAGTGAGCTCAGGGGGCCACCTGCGCTCCCCCCGCTACCCTCCGAGCCGCGCCCCTGTCTCAGGCACCTCTCGGACCTCGCTGTGTTTCACTGCCTCCTGCCCACAGACCCAGGCCTGCCGGCCCGGACCCGTCCCAGCCTCCCCTCCCCACCCCATGTAGCCCTCAGGGGGATAGCCCATGGGCCCCTGTGGACCCTCCCTCCCCAAGTGGACACATGGCTATGCAGGCCAGGAGGCCCACAGATGGACTGAGTGCTGAGAAGGGGCAGCTGTGTGGGGTATCAACCCCCAAAGTCTCTCCCTGAAGGGGAGCACCGGGCGAGTGCATGTGCTACCGCTGCTACGGGCCTGTCTGTCTACCTGTTTGTCTGTCTGTGTGTCTGTGACAGTCAGGGAAGGATGCCTCTGAGCTGAGGTGGGGTCAGACAGAGTAGAAGAGATTAGGGCTTGCTGTGGAGGGGCCAGAGAAGCAGGGGCTGTTGACAAGGGCCTTACCAAGAGGGGTTGGACACTGACCAGTCCAGAAATGGGTTTCAGATGGCACACCACTTTCTATTCCACAAAAGACCAAAAGCCAGAGACCCCAGGATCTGTGCTGATGAACCGCCTGGCTGAGCCCTGGCCCTGGCAGGTTTAGGGCCCATTTGGGGACCCCTCCTTCCCTGTCAGTGTCTGGGGTACTCTGTCTGGGAATGAGGGCATTAACCAGGCTTGGTGCCAGAGCAGGGGCAGGGGGCCATTGTAGTGAGCATGGAGAGATTTGGAAACACCTATTTCTTAGCTCAAATAAAGTCCAGTTTGTACCCAGCTGGTGTGTTGTGTTTTTTTTTTCTTCCCGCCGCCGTCTCTGCCACCACGTGGCCCTCTCGGTTTCCCCTCCCTCAGTTCCCTCTCACCTCCATTAGTCACTTTCCCTGGCCCAGCTTGGATTGCCATCTCAAAGCCAGGTCTGGGTGCGCCTTGTGGTCCTGGCCAGGTGGGTGGGCTTTGTCCATCTCCAGAGAACAAAATGCATCTCTCTCTCTGTGTCTGTCTGTCTCTCTGTGCGTGCGTATTATGTGTGTCTCCCTCGCCCTGTGTGTCTCTGCTCTGTGCGTGGCCCCCGTGGCTGCTTTCCCCTCAGCACACCCTGAAAGCCGGTCCCTGGCCGTGCTGGCCCCCCTGCAGGACGTGGACGTGGGGGCCGGGGAGATGGCGCTGTTTGAGTGCCTGGTGGCGGGGCCTACCGACGTGGAGGTGGACTGGCTGTGCCGTGGCCGCCTGCTGCAGCCTGCACTGCTCAAATGCAAGATGCATTTCGATGGCCGCAAATGCAAGCTGCTGCTGACCTCTGTGCATGAGGACGACAGTGGCATCTACACCTGCAAGCTCAGCACGGCCAAAGGTAACTCCCCACTCAGGCCTTAGTACTGCCATGGGTGCCCAAGAACTGGAGGGAGGGGACTGGAGGGTGCAGAGTAAGATGCCCGGGAACAGAGCTCCAACCCCTAGGTGAAGTGTGGGGGATGGGAGCTAGTGCCTCTCTCCGGCCTCAGTAAAATGCGTGCTTAGAGTAGTGGGTAGCACAAAGGAAGGGCCAAGACTGGGTTAACTGTTCCTAGGAGGGAGTGCATCTGCTGAGGTGGACGTGGGTTCCAACGCCTGCTCGGCAAGTCACCAGCCACATAACTTTGAGCAAGTCACTTCATCTCTCTGAGCTTTTTAGCCTGCTCATCTGTGAAACAGGGATGGTTATCATGCCTCCTCTGTAGAGGGATTGGTAGGATGAATGAGATAATGTGTGTAAAGAATGAAGCCCAGTGCCTGTCAAAAGGGTCTTACCAGGAGGGGGTGGGGCACTGACCATTCCAGAAACGGGTTTCAAATGGCACACCTGACTAACAAATGCCAGCCATTGTTACTACTGATGGTATCTCTGACCTGGGCCTGTCCTCATGAATGATGGCAGAGATGATGGCACCTGCCTTGCCACATTGTGGGTGATGAAGACCTAAGCGGAAGCTGGAGGGACTTTGGAAGCAGGAGGGTGCATTGGGTCAGCATAAGAGACCTTTATCTCCTCTAGAAGCTTCTTTGGGGGTTGGTAGAGTGGGGACAAGGGGTATCTGCTCTGAGTTGGGGGCAGGTGGCTGGGAGCATGGGCATGACCCCAGCACAGAGGATAATTACGAGAAGGAGATGGAGGAGGGGTGGGTTTGGCTTCTAGGACCCTCTCAGAGCTGGACTATGCTTCATCCAGGGTGGGCAGGAGGGAGAGAGCTGGGAGCAGGCCCTGGGTGCCCATGGAGTCCCCAGTCCATGATGGCAGCCTGGGCCCACCCTTGCTGACCTCTACCCTCTCAAGAAGGTGGGGATATGATATGTGCATCTGGATCTGTGTCCACTGCCTCCACTGGGCACCCAGAACCTTTGCTGGGCTCTGCCCAGGCTCCAGCCTCCTGCTCAGCCTTAAGTCAGGAGTGGCAGGTGGGGATGCCTGGGCCTCCTTGGCCTTCCCTATCTCTGAGCTGCCCCCTGCCCCCCAGATGAGCTGACCTGCAGTGCCCGGCTGACTGTGCGGCCCTCGCTGGCACCCCTGTTCACGCGGCTGCTGGAAGACGTGGAGGTGTTGGAGGGCCGAGCTGCCCGCTTCGACTGCAAGATCAGTGGCACCCCACCCCCTGTTGTTACCTGGACTCATTTTGGTATGGCCCCTTTGCTGCAGGTGTTGAGGGCTCCCCGAGGGCCCAGGCAGGAATAGGGTACACCCAGAGGGCCCTCACTGTGCCTGCTCCACATTCCCACCCCTCCCTCCTACAGGCCGCCCCATGGAGGAGAGTGAGAACTTGCGGCTGTGGCAGGATGGGGGTCTGCACTCGCTGCACATTGCCCATGTGGGCAGCGAGGATGAGGGGCTCTATGCAGTCAGTGCGGTCAACACTCACGGCCAGGCCAACTGCTCAGCCCAGCTGTATGTGGAGGAGCCCCGGACACCTGCCTCAGGCCCTAGGTACCACCGGGGCCCCACCTGATGCTGGGGCTGCCTGTGAGGGGCCAGCCCAGCCCTGGGGTGGGAGGCATGGCCCTGAGCCTCTGGGCAGCCATGTGGTCCTTGCAGCTCGAAGCTGGAGAAGATGCCGTCCATTCCCGAGGAGCCGGAGCAGGGTGAGCTGGAGCGGCTGTCCATTCCTGACTTCCTGCGGCCGCTGCAGGACCTGGAGGTGGGACTGGCCAAGGAGGCCATGCTGGAGTGCCAGGTGACCGGCCTGCCCTACCCCACCATCAGCTGGTTCCACAACGGCCACCGCATCCAGAGCAGCGACGACCGGCGCATGACGCAGTGTATGTGTCTGGGGAGGACCCCGGGAGTGTCCCCTGCAACACCCTCTTGGCTTGCCATGCCCTGCCCCTCTCCCCAGCTTCCCTCCAGGCCTTCCCTCTGCAGCCTGACCAGGGACGGGGCGCCGGGAGGAAGGGAACCCAGAGGGACTGTGAGGTCATTGCCTCCCCCGCAGCCCACACAGCACTCATCTGCTGAGTCACCCCTCCATGCCCATTGGCACTTACTGGGCAGGCAGTACAGCCTGGAACTCACCTGCATCGGGCCCATGAGCAAGTTACAGAAGCCCTCCGTGCCTTGGTTTCGCCTCTGTAATTGGGTTGTTACGAGACTAAGTCAGTTAATACATATAAGCCCCCAGAACAGGGCCTGGCAAAAGGCAAACAGTTGGGAGGCGTGAACTCTCACTGCTCTTGTTTTAGTGGTTATCATCAGCGGTGGTACTTTCTGGAGATACTGGCATGAAAAAGCAGGTGTGGGTAGTGTGTGGCATGGAAGGGATGCACTGTCCAGGGTTGTTAACAAATAGCAAATAAAGAAGAAGGGGCCGGGGAGACACAGAGGAACACATTTGGGTTGGCGTCCTCTCAGCCTGGGCTATTTTCTCATGGGCCATCTCAGTTCCATCCTTGAAGGAATCTGAGTCCTGTGTGACAAAGTGTGCCCACCTCCCATAAACAGTGTGCACTCTTTGGCCCACAGTGATTTCCTCTTCTGGCTGCAACATGACAAAAGTTCACCTTTATTAAGTGCTTTCTAAGTACCAGGCCCTGAGCGCTGAAGGCATGACAAGGACCATTTTACCTTGCCACAGGCCTGTAAGACAGGTGCTATTAGCCCCATTTACGGATGGAGAAACTGAGGCTTAGAGCAGTACAGGAAGCTGCCCAGGGGCAAGAAAGGACTGTCTGACTCATGCCCAGCTCCTAACCAGGAGGCCCCTGTCACCCATGCTGCATTATCCCTACCCACCCGGCCATCTCCAGTGCCACTACCCTGGCTCCAGCCGCTGCCCACGGCCGTCATTCTCAGCCCCAGGCCTCCCTGTCTACCAGGCCACTCTGAGGCCCTGAGTAGTGTCTGTCTCAGGATCTGAGCTGGCGTCTCCGCTTCTGCCTGTATCTGGGGTCACTGGTGGCCCTTGGCTCCTCTTCCCTTATAAATAGCGTCAGCAGAGATAAATGAATGGGTGGCTATTCTATGTGGAGATAACTGCAAAGAGAAGGGAAGGGTGTCTGGGGACAGCCCTGACATGAAGGAGGACAGTGCAGGCCTCCTCACTGTGTCCTTGCCAGAGACAGCCTCCTTATCATCCAGGGAGCAGGGAGTAGGGAAAGAGCTTTCAAATCACATGGAACCAAGGTCAAGCCATCATTTACTGGCTGTGTGACCTTGAGCAAGTCACTATCTCTGACCTCATTGGGAAAATGGGGATAATTTTGTAGGGTTGTTGTGAGGATTCGGGGGAAAGCATGTCAGGTACCTGGTACAGGCCGGGCACAGAGCAGACAGCTCTTGTAATATATCATAGAATGTATTTGGGACTTACTGTGTGTGAGGTTCTGGGTCTAGCGGGACAAGCAGATCTGACAAAGTCAGCCCTCTCTTTAAGGAGCTTGCAGGCCAGGTCAGGAGCTATGATTCGTGCCAGAGGAAGAGCCCCCACCCATGAAAAGCAGCTTGGGCCAGTGCCCATCGATGTGCAGGCCAGAGGGCTGGAGTCCTGAGGGGAGTCAAACGATGGGGTACCAAGCAGGCCAGGGGCAGGGGGGCTTCATGGGCTGTACCCATTTGAACTATGTCTTGAAGGAGAAGGAAGCCTTAGGTGAGAGGAGAGCATCCCACAGAGGAGGTATGTTAGGAATGACCTGGAGATGGAACTCAGCGGCTCGTGCAGGGGCCTGGTGGTTTGCCAGCATCCAGATGCAGAGGAGCAGCAGAGATGCGGCTGGCGGGAGGGGGTTTAGGTTGACGACTTTGCTGCTCTCCTGGAGGGCTTCCCTGCAGCTGTGCTGGAGATGGGATGGCAGTGGCCTTGGTGAAGAAGAAGGGTTAGGGGAGGGGCTGTGGGAACAAAGCTTTGTTGGAACTTTTACATGGAGGTTGTGACCCCGCAGAAGCGTGGAGACGAGGGGCCGGTCAACAAGGGCGGGGACCCCAGAGGGTGGCCCAGTGTAGGAAGAAGAGAAGATGATAAGTTGCCCGGCCTGTCACACTGGAGGGACAGACCAGAGGGGCCAGGGCAGAGGTAGACTTGGAAGCCAGCCCGGGCCTGGACCTGGAGTTTGCCGCACCGTGGATGCACTTCCTGCTCCCTGTCCCGTCCTTCCCCACTCGCCTCCTCCCTGCAGTGGATGGGGGTGAGGGACCATGCCCGGGATGGCATAAGCCTACCCCTCAGGGTATCCTTGGGGCTCAGGCCCAGTGTCACTGTCCCTCCCCCACCAGACAGGGATGTCCATCGCTTGGTGTTCCCCGCCGTGGGGCCTCAGCACGCTGGTGTCTACAAGAGTGTCATCGCCAACAAGCTGGGCAAAGCTGCCTGCTATGCCCACCTGTACGTCACAGGTGAGGCAGGCACCTTCGTGGTCAGTGGCATGCACAGCCTGGCCTCTGGCACTACTCAGGGGCTCAGGGCCTTCATACCAGCTCCCTTCCCCTCCGTCCCCTGGGGACCCTCCTGCCTTGCCCTTGCCCCTGCGGCTGAGCCCCCAGGCCCTAGCCTCTCGCCCTGAGGCTCGGAGATCCTGCTGGGCTGTGGGGCCCTTGGACCCAGCAGACAATCGACCTGTGGCTTTCAGATGTGGTCCCAGGCCCTCCAGATGGCGCGCCGCAGGTGGTGGCTGTGACCGGGAGGATGGTCACACTCACATGGAACCCCCCCAGGAGTCTGGACATGGCCATTGGTGGGTCAGGGCTGCACAGGGCTGTGGGTGGGGAAGGGGTTTAGATAGGGCAGGCTCAGACAGGGCACCACAGTGACCAGGCCCCAGAGGTGGATGGGGAGGGGCAGGAGCTGATGGAGTGCTGGCAGGAAAGGCTTTGCCTGTCTTCTCTCCACGGTGGATGACGCTCTCCCTCTGGGTCAGGAGAGGAGGCACAGGGCACTGCCACATTCCCTTCCCATCCTCAGAGGGACAAGGCACCTGGGTCGGGACTTGCAAAGGCCCTCCCTTCCTCTTGTCCAGGATCTCCTCCCACTCTGCCTCAGTTTCCCTACCTCAGGTATCAAGGAATTGGAGTTCAAGTCCAGCCCCATCTGTGCCTGTAACTGATACCGTGTTGGCTCTAAACCTGCCAGGGAAGTCGTTGGGCCAGAGCAGATGGGGGTACAGGCAGGAAGCAACAGCAGAGACTGAGGCACATCCTCAGAGCAGACTGATGAGTTCTAGGGTCCCGGGCCAGCAGGATGGGAGGGGTGCCGCCCCTGCAACACCAGCCTCCAGTAGCTCCTCTCCCACCAGACCCGGACTCCCTGACGTACACAGTGCAGCACCAGGTACTGGGCTCGGACCAGTGGATGGCACTGGCCACAGGCCTGCGGGAGCCAGGGTGGGCGGCCACGGGGCTGCGTAAGGGGGTCCAGCACATCTTCCGGGTCCTCAGCACCACTGTCAAGAGCAGCAGCAAGCCCTCACCCCCTTCTGAGCCTGTGCAGCTGCTGGAGCACGGTGAGCTGGGTTGCTCCTGTCGGGTAGGGGTGGGAGCTGATGGGATGGGGAACGAGGCCCTGTGGTGGAGGCTCAGGGGCTGGCCTGGACACGGAAACTGGCAGGAGCAGCCTGACTGGGTGGAACCTGGGCCCATCCGTGCACTCTTCTCCCTCCCGAAAGCAGCAGGGCATGGTGGCTGAAGCTCAGCCCTTGGGATCAGGCCTATTGGGGCCCAACCCACAACCCCAGCTTTGCTGCTCCCTGGCTGTGTTCCCCAGACAAATCACTAAACCTCTCTGAGTTTTAGCTTCCCCTTCTATAAACATGGAGCTCAAGTACTGATTAGACGTGTTAAAGGAGTAGTGGGTGCTGAGGATGCAGCGATAAGCCCAGCACAGAGCCTGCGCTCTCCTCCTCCCAGGCCCACCCCTGGAGGAGGCCCCTGCCGTCCTGGACAAACCGGACATCGTGTATGTGGTGGAGGGACAGCCTGCCAGCATCACTGTCACATTCAACCATGTGGAGGCCCAGGTCATCTGGAGGAGGTGAGCCCTTTCCCACATGTGGCATCCCGGGTCTGGCCCCGCCTGGCCAGAATTCCCTGGGGCAAGATCCCAGGTGACCTCCCTGTCATGTGTCCCTTAGCTGCCGAGGGGCCCTCCTAGAGGCAAGGGCAGGTGTGTATGAGCTGAGCCAGCCAGATGACGACCAATACTGTCTTCGGATCTGCCGGGTGAGCCGCCGGGACATGGGGGCCCTCACCTGCACTGCCCGCAACCGTCACGGCACGCAGACCTGCTCGGTCACATTGGAGTTGGCAGGTGGGTGACAGTGGGCCTTCTTCCTAGCTTCCTTCCAAGGCCCAAAGCTCTCTCTTCATACCCCAGCTACACAACCCACCTGCCACTGCTGCAGATCCAAGCCCTCGTCCTTCTGTCAGGCCTGTCCATGTCATGGCTATACAAACACCGTACTAGTAACCATGACAACAATCATACTGACAGTTTATTGGCCAGGCATGGTGGCTCACTCCTGTAATCCCAGCACTTTGAGAGGCCAGGTGGGTGGAGCACCTGAGGTCAGGAGTTTGAGACTAGCCTGGTCAAAATGATGAAATTCTGTCTCTACTAAAAATGCAAAAATTAGCTGGGCACGGTGGCGGGTGCCCATAGTCCCAGCTACTCGGGAGGCTGAGGCAGGAGAATCACTTGAACCTGGGAGGCAGAGGTTGCAGTGAGCCAAGATTGCACCATTGCACTCTAGACTGGGCAACAAGAGCGAAAACCCATCTCAAAAAAAAAAAAATTATTGAGCCTAAAGTGTGCCAGTCTTCAGTACTAAGCACTTTACATGTATTGCCTCATTTAATGTTTACATCAACCTTGTGAGATGGGGTTGGTTATTATCCCCATTTTACAGATGAGGAGACCGAGGCTGAGGCTCAAAGAGCATGCTAAGAGTAACTGGCCCAAGTTCACAGAACCTAATAAGTACAGGAGCTGGGTTCAAGCGTCGATGCCTTACTCCTAGCTCCGGTGTTAAACACGACAGGAAATAGTATTTCACATATAACAAACATGGGAAGACCAAGGTGATTTTTAAAGAAACCCATGAACACATCTTATCACCAGACTTCCAGCCCTGAGGATCCTGGCAGCCTTTTGGCACAAGCCTGTTTGACAGAGCCTCCCAACGTTTGCAGCAAGAGTTCTTTTTTTTTGAGACAGTCTCATTCTGTCGCCCACACCATCTCAGCTCACTGCAACCTCCGCCTCCCAGGTTCGAGTGATTCTTGTGCCTCAGCCTCCCAAATAGCTGGGACTACAGGCACGCACAACCACACCCAGCTAATTTTTTTGTATTTTTAGTAGAGATGGGCTTTTGCTGTGTTGGCCAAGCTGGTCTAGAACTCCTGGCCTCAAGTAATCAGTCTACCTCAGCTTGCCAAAGTGCTGGGATTATAGGTGTGAGCCACCGTGCTGGGCCTTAGGATTCTTTTTATAATTTCTCCTTTAAAGATGTAGTCTTTTAAACCTAAGGCATTAGGTAGAACTATTTGATTTTCTAGTTTGTTAATTAACCCTGGACATATGTAACTGCCACTCAGAACTCCTGATCCACGTGGGCTAAACAGGGTTACCTGTTGAGTAAATACAGTTCCAACCGAAAGCAAAGAAAGTGACATTTTACATAGCACAGGCAATCTTATTGTGGGTAAATGGACATTTTCTGGTGCTTTCAAAAACCGTCGAAGCTCACTTGAAACTTTCTGATGCTTTGACCTTCAGCAACTGCCCCCACCACCTCCCAGCCCTCGGGGGCCAGGATTCCTAGAGGGGAGGGGAGGTGAAGTGGAAGAGAATTGGCCATAGGTTGTGTAAGGAAGAGACAGGGAACCCTTCTGGCTGGGCTGTGAAGATGGCGAGAGGGGCTGGGTGCTCTTTTAAGTGTCTCTGTCCTTGCCCACCCTGACCCTAACACTCTCTACTCAGTCATCACTTTACTCCCATCTTCAGGACTCACCTTTCTTCCCGGATATAGGGGGACCACTGGGATTTGGGGAGGCCATGGCCCTGAGAAGCCTGCAGCACAGCCTAGCTGGAACGGTGACCGATGGAGACTATGTCCCAGCCAGCCAGGGCTCAAATGGAGCTGGGGCTTGCACTGACACCTGTATTCCAGTAGACCCCATCCTGCCACACCCAGGCAGAGCAAGTGGAGGGGTGGCCCCCCTTCCTCCACGTCAACCCCACTGCAGTGTCTCCCCCACCCCGAGGATGGCCTCCCCCGTTGTCTGTGTGCCTGTGAAGGGTGGGGGTCCACACCCAGCCATGGCCTTCCCAGGCGCCTGACTCATCCCACTCCTCCTCAAGCTGAGATGCTCAAACACGCTGGGGTGGGGGTGGGGGCTGGCGGGGGACACCTGGAAGTCACAGGCTCCTTTGCAAAGCACATTGCAATATGTGTTTAATTCCATTTTGAGAATTAGAAGCTGCTTTACCAGGAAATCATATGACCACGTGACATGCACAGAGAATGAAATCACAGCCACATGTGGGAGGTAGTGAGTCCATTTCTACACGGTTTGGTTAATATTTGGGGGTTGTTTGTTCATCTTGCCATTTCCCACGTGCTATTAATAGAAGGCCCCCTGAAGTTTTTTCAAAGCTTCAGAGAAGAAACTTCAAGATAGAGGAAATGCCATTCGTGAGCCTAATTCAGGGTCACAGACTGGGCCACCTGCAGGGACCAAGTTCAGGTAGTCAGAAGCCAGCGGGTGGCCCTGTGAAGAAGAGCAGCCACCTACAGGGGGCAGCATTGAGCTGCTCCTCGCCAGCGGATTCCTGCAGTGAGGGGAGTGACTCAGGATGGCCAGTCCTAATTTTTCAAGACAGGCAGGAAATCCAGAGTTCTTTTGTGTGTGAAAATCTCCTAATTTCAGAGCTGCCAAATGAATACTGAAGGTCAAACAAAGCAAGCCTGCCCCTTGTGCCAGGTTTCCTGAGATTTGGAGAAAGTCACGTTTGGATTTACGGGAGTGGGGCGTGCTTGGTCCAGGCGGGGAACTCTTGTTGTCCCAGTTGGTGGGGGTGTGGCTTGATGGGAGGCGGGGGTCTAGCGTTCTGACTGAGCCAGTCACTGACAGGGGATTTGGGGAGGGGCTGAGGAAGCAAGGTAAAGCCAACTCCCTGCCCCCTCCCTTCCCACCCTTATCCCCGTGGGTTTCAGAGGCCCCTCGGTTTGAGTCCATCATGGAAGACGTGGAGGTTGGGGCCGGGGAAACTGCTCGCTTTGCGGTGGTGGTGGAGGGAAAACCACTGCCGGACATCATGTGGTACAAGGTCAGAGGGTGCTGCTGACTGAGCCTGAGGGAGGGAAGAGGGGCTCCCTGGGAGCGTGGGGAGGGTTCTGGGAAGCCTTAAGAGGGCAGAGCCTGGGCAGAGGCATGGTTAGGAGGAGGAAGGGGGAGGCAGGTAACTGCCTAGCTGAGGGGTGTAGGGCTTTCTGTGGGAGATAAGGGAGGAGCTGATTCTGGGTCCTGGGGAGAGATGCGCTGCCCAGAGTAGCAGATGAGGGCAGGGCCTAGTGCAGCAGCTCTTGGCCCCAAGGTAGAGGTGAGGCCAGGCCCAGGCTGGAGGTGACACCAAACTCTGCAGGATGAGGTGCTGCTGACCGAAAGCAGCCATGTGAGTTTCGTGTACGAGGAGAATGAGTGCTCCCTGGTGGTGCTCAGCACAGCGGCCCAGGACGGAGGCGTCTACACCTGCACTGCCCAGAACCTGGCGGGCGAGGTCTCCTGCAAAGCAGAGTTGGCTGTGCATTCAGGTGGGCAGGAGTTCCGGGGAATGGTAAAGTGCCCACCCCCTGGAATCCAATGTGACCCCCGCTCTGCCCAGGAAGCAGCCAGCCCTGGACTTCCAGCCAGCACATCCCCAGCCCAGCACCCGGCCTCGGGCCCCAACGTTCTTGCACCTCTTCTGTCTCCTTTCTCTGCCCGCCTGTCCCAGTCTCTGGCCTGCTTGCTTTCTTCCCCTCCCACCTAACACCAGGACATCTCTGCCCCAGCTCAAACAGCTATGGAGGTCGAGGGGGTCGGGGATGATGAGGAGCAACGAGGAAGGAGACTCAGCGACTTTTATGACATCCACCAGGAGATCGGCAGGTGTGGGGCTAGGAGGGGAGCCAGTGGGGGCCAAGAGAGGCTGCTAGGTCTGAGGGCTGGGAGGGATGGAGAGGGCCGCAGTGATAGCTGATCCCTGACCCCCCTCCCTGTGTCAACCAGGGGTGCCTTCTCCTACCTGCGGCGCGTGGTGGAGCGTAGCTCCGGCCTGGAGTTTGCGGCCAAGTTCATCCCCAGCCAGGCCAAGCCAAAGGCATCAGCACGTCGGGAGGCCCGGCTGCTAGCCAGACTCCAGCACGACTGTGTCCTCTACTTCCATGAGGCCTTCGAGAGGCGCCGGGGACTGGTCATTGTCACGGAGCTGTATCCTGGGACAGGCTGGGGGCTGGGGGGGACCCATGCCTAAATGACTCGTCCTTGTGACATCCAATAGGCAACAGTTATACAGTTTTACAGTTTACAAAGTAGCGCCATTGACAATTGGGAGGAATACGTCTGGAGACTTCTGTGAAAACCAACAGTTTTAAGTTCATTGTTAGCTTAGATTTATATAGCATTTAATGTGTGCCTGGCAGCGTTCTAAGGGTTTTATAAATATTAACCTATTAGTTCCTCATATACTCCTATCTCCTAGAATTTTATTATTAGCTTGTATTATCCCCATTTTACAGATGAAGAGACAGGCATGGAGAGGTTAAGTAACTTGCCCAAGGTCACAGCTAGTATGTGGCCTATGCTTTTCATCATGAAATGCAGTATCATGCATCTGTATATTTGAAGTGACCCCATTTCAGATCAATACTTGGTTTTATTTGGAGGCCGTTTTCATAAAGAACAGATTTTACCCTTTCACGAAGGCTGTGGTTAAGCAAAGGCACACGGTGGTAAGGATGCTGGGTGGTCCGTCGTCACCCCAGTAGAGTAGCAGGGTGACCGGAACCTGCACATGAGCCTGCTGCCTGCAGTGTTTGAAATCAAACCTCAGCAAAATGACAAATTATTCCATGTCATAGACCTTCTAGGTCATTCTCAAATAGAGTCAAGAAGTTCCATCCTCTGTCAACAAAATTCTGCTGTAATTTCATCCCTATAAATGCTTTACAGGGTGGGCAGGAGAGGAAACTTTAGCCTCATTTCTGGGAGAACCTAGGCTCAGAGAGGTGAAGTGACTTCCCTAAGATCTCATAGCCAGTGGGAGTTCAGCAGGGGTGTCCCACCTGTGCCCTCAGAGGACAGGAGGCGGGGAGGGGGAATACATAGGGGAGGGAAGCGACAGTCTCTGACTAGTATCAGATCTTCTGTAAGGGGAAGGAGAACTGCGTGCTGAGCTGGGACCCGCCCTGAGCTCTGGGGTGGGCCAGGCAGTTGGCTCTGGGCGCTGTTCTCCTTGATCTGGGATGTAGCTGCACAGAGGAACTGCTGGAGCGAATGGCCAGGAAACCCACCGTGTGTGAGTCTGAGGTGAGGGCAGCGGGTGGCAGGGGCCAGGTTGGGCACCAGCCTTCACCCACCAGAGCTTTGAGAACCAACAAATGGGTCTGAAGCCAGGGGTAGGGGTGGAGAGCACTGTTAGGCAGCCAGCAGAGTCCCCATTCAATGAGACCAGACCCCCATCTATTTGGGACTTGCACTGTTCTCTGTAAATCTCAGCAAACCCACCCCAGCTCCTAACTGTTGTTTTCCATTCTCCATCGCATAAGCATCCCCCAACATTTCTCCTGGAAGGAGCTCCACCTAGATTTTATTGATCTCACTGCAGTCCTGCCATGTTGGGCTGTACATGTTGCGCACTGCACAATTCTACTTATTACCTTATAAATGGCTCCTCCCTATAACGGTGCTGTCCCCTCCAGTGCACATGGTAGCCTTGGATCTTTGCAACCCCAAATCTGTGTTTCAACCCCTTCCACGAGCCATCTGAAGGCTACTTCCCAGGCACAGCCTGACCTCTTGTCGCCCTGGAGGTGATCAGACATATACGACCCTACCCCCACAGACTCTGGGACCCCTATTTCCACAGATCCGGGCCTATATGCGGCAGGTGCTAGAGGGAATCCACTACCTGCACCAGAGCCACGTGCTGCACCTCGATGTCAAGGTGAGGTGTGGACTGGAGAGCAGACAGCCCCCATGGGAGCCAGGAGGTGGAGCGTCCTCCCGTGTTCACTCGGCCCCCACTCCTCGCCTGTGTCTTCCAGCCTGAGAACCTGCTGGTGTGGGACGGTGCCGCGGGCGAAGAGCAGGTGCGGCTCTGTGACTTTGGGAATGCTCAGGAGCTGACCCCAGGAGAGCCCCAGTACTGCCAGTATGGCACACCTGAGTTTGTGGCCCCTGAGATTGTCAACCAGAGCCCTGTGTCTGGAGTCACTGACATCTGGTAAGGCTGGCATGCTGGGCTGGGTGAGCCAGCGCAGCTGCCCTTAGGGCTGCACTGGGGACGTACTCACTGGCAGGGAGATTTGCTAAGCCTGGATTCCTTCTGACTGTGGGCCGGTGGCATTGCTTGCAGGGTCTCCTGCCCATGTGATTCTTTGCCCCTCGTGAGTCAAGGATGCCCCTCTCTCTCAAGGCCTCAGCTCTCTTAGTCCCTGACTCCTTGTCTCCCCTGGAAGCTGGGCCTTCCCCTCAGCAGCTAGCATGCCTCCTCCAGTGGGGCAGGCATGGTCCCATTGGTCCCCAGACTTCTCTGGGCTTCCTGGGCCAGCCCTGCCATGACCCTGGACTTCTCCAGGCCCATCTGGACCTGTGGGTTCAGAGTCCTCCCCAAAGAAACCTCTCCTGTGCCCATTGTCCATGGTACTGTTTCCAGGGAGCTTACAGCTCACTCAGGTCAGCAGTAGCAGAGAACTGCTCCCTTACAGTCGGAGGCGGACGGTCCCCTTACCATCAATCTCCTTTCCCTGCAGGCCTGTGGGCGTTGTTGCCTTCCTCTGGTAAGGACCCTCTGCAGCGTCCCAGCAGTCTCCTGGCAGGTCACCCCTAACCTTTGCAGGGCTGCAGCCCACCCTCTTCTCTTCCACATCCCCACTCCTTCCTGCACTGCAAGGGGCCTCATGTGCATGAAGGTGGACACCCTGGTCTGGATGCCCACGTTCTGCCCACCCCCATGCCCCTCCGTAAGAGGTGGGCACCCTGGATGGAGAGAGCCCAGTTCAGGCTCAGGGCCATGGAGGTGGGGATCTCCTTGGCTCTGAGTGTCCAGAACTTGGACTAGAAGGGAGTGGAGCTCGGGGTGGGCACCTCCCCTTGGCACTTCACTCATGGAGAGGCCACACTGGAGGAGGGACGGAACAGGTCATCCCCATGGCAGTACCACCTCCCTGCCCATCAGGAGGCTAGGGAGGGGACAGGGCAGGAGAGAGTCTGCAGCCTTGCCTGTCGCCCAGATTTGCCCAGCCTCTGTCATCCTCACAATCCCAAAGCCTCCACCTGTCCCCAGCCCTGTGCCCCCACAGGCATTCCCCTTTGTCCCTGGCTGCCCCTCACCACAGCCCTCTTCACCCCTGCAGTCTGACGGGCATCTCCCCGTTTGTTGGAGAAAATGATCGGACAACATTGATGAACATCCGAAACTACAATGTGGCCTTCGAGGAGACCACGTTCCTGAGCCTAAGCAGGGAGGCCCGTGGCTTCCTCATCAAAGTGCTGGTGCAGGACCGGCTGTGAGTACGAGGCCCTGGGAGCCCCCACCTGCAGGGCTGCCCTCATGCCGCCCGCGTATTCCTTCCAAACTCCTGCCCCCAACTCCTTAGGAGACCTGTTTGCTCAGTTATTGATTGACCAGATGACTGAATGATAAATCCCTTCTTAATCCTCATTCATTCACAGGAGGCCGACCGCAGAGGAGACCCTAGAACATCCTTGGTTCAAAGTGAGTCTAGTCTGCAAAGTGGTGGCACAAAAGGTGGAGGGAGAGAGAATGTGACAAACGGCTCCATTTATTGAGTACCTACTGTGTGCAGTAACCACCTTAGGCATTATACATACATATGACCTATTAGCCTCACAATAGCTTTGCAAAGGAGCACATTATTAGTCCCATTTTGGTGACAAGGAAACAGGCTCAAATCAGTGATGGAGTTGGGGGTATCCTGGACTCCAGGGCATACATCTGGACCTCCCCATCCTGGGCGTCCTCAGTGGAGTTCTCCCTCATGCTTGACTTCAGCGTGTCCATCTCTGTCCTGCACTGGCCCCATGCACTAGGGCTGGGGTTGACCAGGCCGGCTCAGCCCCTCGGTTATGAGCTCCGTGTGGGCAGGTTCTCGGTTCTCACTCATTCATCTTCAAACCCCAATGCCTCAGGGCACAATGCCAGGCATTGATGGGGTCTCAGGGATTTGTGGGGGGTGGGGACCAGGGATTCAGCAAATGAGTCCAGAAAGAACACCTGAATAAACCGTTCATGGAGGGTTGTGCTGGGTTATTTGAAGGCTGAGGTCATTCTGGTGTCAGGAGTTGAATTAAGAGCATCCTTTCTCAGACCAGAAATGAGCTCTGGAAGACAGAGCCTGGGTGGGTGGCTGAGGGAAGCAGCTGTCTTGGTCTAGACCACCAGGCTCCAGATGTCTGGGGTGCTGGCCCTCCATGGAGACAGGAAGTGCCAAGGAGCCAGGGTGCCAGGGCCCAGGTAAGGGGCCTCAGAGCACAGGCCTCCCAAGGCAGCTGGTTTACCAGGACGGGAGCCCTGGTGGATGCTCAGAAGTCTCCCCCTGGGAGCCCCCAGTTTCCTGCCGCTCCCTGTGGGGTTCAGGGGATTGGTCCTGAGGTGTGCACCTTGGCTATAGGTGTTATCCTGACGGACCCAAGGGGAAGGGGATCCCCAGGAGCCCAGACTCAGAGCTGCCCAATCCTCTACCTCCTCCCACCCCACCCCATGGACTTTGTCTCTCTATTGCCAAACCTGGAGGTCTAGGTTGACAGCTTTCCCTCAAGCCCTGTTTCCTGGCTTTGCAGACTCAGGCAAAGGGGGCAGAGGTGAGCACGGATCACCTGAAGCTCTTCCTCTCCCGGCGGAGGTGGCAGGTGAGTGTGGCAGGCTGGCCTCTGTGCTTTCCACCTTCTCCTTCCCTCTAGCGCTGCCTTCCCCTCCCGTGGGCCTTCCTCTCCTGCTCCTGTCTTCCTGCTTTCACTGGCTCCATGCCCAGCTTCCTGCCTGTTCCCTGACCCTCTGCATGCTCAGGCCTCTTCCTCAGGGATGAGGTGGGCCTGGGAGGGGGGAACAATCCTGCCCCAGGGGTCCCTCGGGTCTGACTCCAGTACCTTGTCTCCAGCGCTCCCAGATCAGCTACAAATGCCACCTGGTGCTGCGTCCCATCCCTGAGCTGCTGCGAGCCCCCCTGGAGCGGGTGTGGGTGACCATGCCCAGAAGGCCACCCCCCAGTGGGGGGCTCTCGTCCTCCTCAGATTCTGAAGAGGAAGACCTGGAAGAGCTGCCCTCAGTGCCCCGCCCACTGCAGCCTGAGTTCTCAGGCTCCCGGGTGTCCCTCACGGACATTCCCACTGAGGATGAGGCCCTGGGGACTCCAGAGGCTGGGGCTGCCACCCCCATGGACTGGCAGGAGCAGGGCAGGGCTCCCTCTCAGGACCAGGAGGCTCCCAGCCCGGAGGCTCTCCCCTCCCCAGGCCAGGAGCCCGCATCTGGGGCCAGCCCCAGGCGGGGAGAGCTCCGCAGGGGCAGCTCCGCTGAGAGCGCCCTGCCCCGGGCCGGGCGGCCGCGGGAGCCGGGCCGGGGCCTGCACAAGGCGGCGTCTGTGGAGCTGCCGCAGCGCCGGAGCCCCAGCCCGGGAGCCACCCGCCTGGCCCGGGGAGGCCTGGGTGAGGGTGAGTACGCCCAGAGGCTGCAGGCCCTGCGCCAGCGGCTGCTGCGGGGAGGCCCCGAGGATGGCAAGGTCAGCGGCCTCAGGGGTCCCCTGCTGGAGAGCCTGGGCGGTCGTGCCCGGGATCCCCGGATGGCACGAGCTGCCTCCAGCGAGGCAGCGCCCCACCACCAGCCCCCACTTGAGAATCGGGGCCTGCAAAAGAGCAGCAGCTTCTCGCAGGGTGAGGCGGAGCCCCGGGGCCGGCACCGCCGCGCGGGGGCGCCCCTCGAGATCCCCGTGGCCAGGCTTGGGGCCCGCAGGCTGCAGGAGTCTCCTTCCCTGTCTGCCCTCAGCGAGGCCCAACCATCCAGCCCTGCGCGGCCCAGCGCCCCCAAACCCAGTGCCCCTAAACCTAGTGCCCCTAAGTCTGCAGAGCCTTCTGCCACCACACCTAGTGATGCTCTGCAGCCCCCCGCACCCCAGCCTGCCCAAGACAAGGCCCCAGAGCCCAGGCCAGAACCAGTCCGAGCCTCCAAGCCTGCACCAACCCCCGAGGCCCTGCAAACCCTAGCGCTGCCCCTGACGCCCTATGCCCAGATCATGCAGTCGCTCCAGCTGTCCGGCCACGCTCAGGACTCCCAGCAGGGCCCTGCCTTGCTGCCTTTAGAGCCCAAGCCCCACGCTGCTGTCTTCGCTAGGGTGGCCTCCCCACCTGCAGGAATCCCAGAGAAGCGCGTGCTCTCAGCCGGGGTGCCCCCGGTGCTAGCCGAGAAAGCCCGGGTTCCCACAGTGCCCCCCAGGCCAGGCAGCAGTCTCAGCAGCAGCATCCAGAACCTGGAGTCGGAGGCCGTGTTCGAGGCCAAGTTCAAGCGCAGCCGCGAGTCGCCCCTGTCGCGGGGGCTGCGGCTGCTGAGCCGCTCGCGCTCGGAGGAGCGCGGCCCCTTCCGCGGGGCCGAGGAGGAGGATGGCATATACCGGCCCAGCCCGGCGGGGACCCCGCTGGAGCTGGTGCGACGGACCGAGCGCTCGCGCTCGGTGCAGGACCTCAGGGCGGTCGGGGAGCCGGGCCTCGTCCGCCGCCTCTCGCTGTCACTGTCCCAGCGGCTGAGGCGGACCCCTCCCGCGCAGCGCCACCCGGCCTGGGAGGCACGCGGCGGGGACGGAGAGAGCTCGGAGGGCGGGAGCTCGACGCGGGGCTCCCCGGTCCTGGCGATGCGCAGGCGGCTGAGCTCCACCCTGGAGCGGCTGTCGAGCCGATTGCAGCGCAGCGGCAGCAGCGAGGACTCGGGGGGCGCCTCGGGCCGCAGCACGCCGCTGTTCGGACGGCTTCGCAGGGCCACGTCCGAGGGCGAGAGTCTGCGGCGCCTCGACCTTCCGCACAACCAGTTGGCCGCCCAGGCCGGCGCCACCACGCCTTCTGCCGAGTCCCTGGGCTCTGAGGCCAGTGCCACGTCGGGATCCTCAGGTGAGGAGGGGCAGGGGTAGGGCAGCAGGTACAGAGGAGGGTGGGGTGCGCTGGAGAGAAGCTGTGGGAGGAGGAAAGGGCTGCGGACTCCCGCCAGGGACAGGCCGAGGCCCAGAGGGTGGAATGGCAGCGGGGCAGGGTGGGACTAGGTGTTCCTTCTGGTTCTCTGGGCTGAGGGCTGCAGGGAGGTGGGAACTTGCTGGTACTGACTGAGCAAATGCTTACTGGCCTGGGTCTTCACAGCCCCAGGGGAAAGCCGAAGCCGGCTCCGCTGGGGCCTCTCTAGGCTTCGGAAGGACAAGGGGTTATCGCAACCAAACCTCTCTGCCAGTGTTCAGGAGGAGCTGGGTCACCAGTACGTTCGCAGTGAGTCAGGTAATAGAGGCCTGCTGGGTGAGGACCCTCCACGCCCTCCTGCACCCTCCTGCCCCCATCAGGGAGCATCATGGCTGGCGGGAGGTGGGCCACCTTGATGAGCCTAGTGGAAGGGGTCTGCTCGGACAACTGTAATAGCAGCAGCTGCTGGTCATTAGAGAAGCTAAGCGTTCTATAAACACTTTAGAAGCACGGCCTCATTCAATCCTGCAGCACTGTTTGGGAAATATTGGTGTCATTGTCTCTACTGTACAGGTGAGGAGACAGGCTTAGCGATGCTAAGGATCTGTCCAAGTCGCAGGGCTACTAAGTGGAGCAGTTGAAGTCGGACTGTGTGACCTTCTGCAGCCAGGTCCCAGAAATGGCTTCAGGGCACCATACTTACATCGTCTGGGGCTGGCCTCCTCTCTCCTGGGAGACCCTGGAAGGTTTCTGTAACTAGCTGTGCTTTTGAAGGAGCTCAAGATGGGGCCCTCCTGCCCCCACAGTCCCCCTTTAGATGTGCGTGTGCTTGGGTGTGTATCCAAAGACACTCACTTTCTCGCCCACCTGGAGGACCACAACCCAGATTGAATCCCCTAAGTCTCCGTTACTCTGCAGTTCTGAACACCTGACTGCCCCTCTCTCAGCCTTCTGCACAGAAAAGCAGCCTTTATAGCTCTTTGGCCTCTTCTGTTTCTCTGCCTGAGTGTCCTGGAGCTCCAGATAGGGAGGCATTCCCCATGTGGGGTCACCCCATCCCCTCTGAAAAAGGGGCGTTACTCAAGGGCGACAAGCAAAGGCTTTGGGAGGTTGGCTTTAACAGAGCAGCACGCAGGAAAGGAGCGGGGCCATGAAGCCAGGCTGTGTGCAGGATCTTGACAAGCCACCTGTCCTGTTCTTCTCTCATTTCCTGGTAAAACTCAGAATGGAGTGGCTGTCGAGCCTTGCCTCAGCTGGGCTTGAAGGGATTGTATCCAGCCTTGGCCAGGGCAAAGGGGGCTGCAGTGAGAGAAAACGAGGGAGGAAAGGGCCGCTGGTGGGGAGGAGAAGGGAGGGTGGAGAATGAGGGGGAAAGAAAGCGATCAGCCAGCAGAGAGGCCTGGGGACAGATGATCCCTTCCCACCTGGGGCCTCCCTCCCAGCCCAGTTTTGCTTATGCAGCTGATTTCCTGCCGAGGCAGTGTCCCCTTACCTCATCCGCTCCTTGTTCCCTGCAGAAACAAGGCTGTCCCATTCCACTTCACCAACCAGGGCTGGCCCCTGGGAATGGGGGTGGGGCTGGCAGAGCTGGGACCAGGTCACTTTCACCTCTCCTCTTGGCCTCTTTCTCTCCCTGCTACCCAGTACCCTCACTTGGCCTGGAGGCAGCCATTGAGAAACTGTTCACATCGCCTTGTCGGAGCCTCAGTGTGGGACCCTTCCTTGGGGAGCAGTGGGGTACAGCGGGAAAGGGGGCACACTGCCATCCTGATCACCACTCCTGCTGAGTAATCCTCTCCTTCCTGGCTCATCCCCACTCCCAGTCCCCCACAATGCTTCAGACAGGCAGCAGCTGGGGCTCCCAGGGCTTCTCAGCTTTCTCTGCCCAGGTGAATAAAATCCACCCCCGAGTCCTCCCCTATCCCCACCCTCCACCCATGGCTGGACTGGGATTTTTCTGAAGGGACATTCTCAGGGAACATGCACTCAAGTCCTCAGGGCACTAAGTCACAGGCTGGCTACATCGGAGGAAGGAAGACTGGTCGCATCCCTAGCCCCGCTGTGTGCATAGCCACCTCTCTGGAGGTCTGCTCCAGGCTTCTCTGCTGTCCATATTACTGACATAATGGTAACAACAAGAAAAGCTAGTATTTATGATCAGTTACTCTATGCCAGATACTTTACATGCCTGATAATTGTCACATCAAGAATCCTGGGCGTGGTATTATTTTCCTCGATTTACGGATTAGAAATGGAGCCTCTGAGAGGGTAAATAACTATCCCAAGGTCATGCAGATACCGTCTCTTGCCCCTTCAAAAGCTCTCACCACTCAGTTGACCTGAAGGAGTATAGAGAAGACCTACAGCAGGTGGGAAGAGGGGCTAGGAGGCTGACAGGCTTCCAGGATCTGCCCACAGTTTTTCTAGACCACAGCTCTTTTGAGACTGCACACTCTGATAGAACATTCCTCGTTCGGTCCCTCCTCAGCTCAGATCACTACCTCCTCTCAATTACCTTCTCACTTGCCCTGTGGTCCCCCAGAGAGGCTGGGTCTCATAGGATCTTAACCATTACAGTTTTTCAGTATTTGTTTGCTTTTATTTTATTTAACAAATCCTTATAGACCTCTTAGTGCCAGGCCCTGCTCTAAGTGATTTACAAACCCATGACATAAGTAGCATCATCAGTAGTGCAAGGAAAAGGCAGTTCTGCGCACAGTGAGGGCCTGGCGAAAGCGATGCTTGCCCCAAAGAAAATTCTCGAAGGCATGGAGTAGGGTGCTACTTTCCACATCTGCCTGGGAAGAGACAAGGTTTCACGCTGCTTCCTGCCGGCTGTTTGCAAGCCTTCTCTACCCCTCCCTCGGCGGTAAGTGGACCAGGGTCCCCACAGAAAGATGGCTGTCTCTGCTTTTCCTCCAGACTTCCCCCCAGTCTTCCACATCAAACTCAAGGACCAGGTGCTGCTGGAGGGGGAGGCAGCCACCCTGCTCTGCCTGCCAGCGGCCTGCCCTGCCCCACACATCTCCTGGATGAAAGGTAAGGAAACTGCCTCCCACAGAAAGGGAGACCAGCAAGCAGCCCTGAACCCAGGGGATGGGAGGGGCTCGGCCGGGGTCGGGGCTGGGCATGGTTGGGGGATGCTGGAGTGGGGAGCAACTGAGGGGCCCTGGACATGTGCTAGCTCACTCAGCGTCTCCTCCTGCTCCTCCCTGTCCCCAGACAAGCAGTCCTTGCGGTCAGAGCCGTCAGTGATCATTGTGTCCTGCAAAGACGGGCGGCAGCTGCTCAGCATCCCCCGCGTGGGCAAGCGGCACGCGGGGCTCTATGAGTGCTCGGCCAGCAATGTCCTGGGAAGCATCACCAGCTCCTGTACTGTGGCTGTGGCCCGTGAGTCTGGGGCGGGGCCCAAGGGGGGTAGTGATGGGGATGGTGGGGCAGGGCCGAAGAGCTCTTAGCTAGGGCGTAGGGGCTCACTGGGACTCTTCTTTCTCTTGCCAGGAATCCCAGGAAAGCTAGCTCCTCCAGAGGTGCCCCAGACCTACCAGGACACGGCGCTGGTGCTGTGGAAGCCCGGAGACAGCCGGGCACCTTGCACATACACGCTGGAGCGGCGAGTGGATGGTGAGGATGGGTCAGTGGGAGGATGGGGGGAGTGGCAGGGGGAGGGGAGAGGAGTCTGGGAAGGCCAGTGCCTTCCCCGGCTCTACAGATAGCACTGGCAGCAGGGGCCACCCCTTCTGTGGCCTCAGCCCCTCCCCCATACTGCCTATAGGGGAGTCTGTGTGGCACCCTGTGAGCTCAGGCATCCCCGACTGTTACTACAACGTGACCCACCTGCCAGTTGGTGTGACTGTGAGGTTCCGTGTGGCCTGTGCCAACCGCGCTGGGCAGGGGCCCTTCAGCAACCCTTCTGAGAAGGTCTTTGTCAGGGGTACTCAAGGTCAGTGTGATGGTGTGACCTAGGGGGAGGAAGTGGGCCCTGAGACTAGGGTTCTTGTGGAACACAATGGCTTTGCCCCAAGGCACCATGGTGATGATTTTCTTTGTCTCTTAGATTCTTCAGCTGTGCCATCTGCTGCCCATCAAGAGGCCCCTGTCACCTCAGGGCCAGCCAGGGCCCCGCCTCCTGACTCTCCTACCTCACTGGCCCCGCCCCCAGCTCCTGCTGCCCCCACCCCCCTGTCAGTCACTGTCAGCCCCTCATCTCCCCCCACACCCCCCAGCCAGGCCTTGTCCTCACTCAAGGCTGTGGGTCCGCCACCCCAAACCCCCCCACGAAGACACAGGGGCCTGCAGGCTGCCCGGCAAGCAGAGCCCCCCCCACCCAGTGCCCAGGTCACCCCAAGTGAGCCCAAGTCTTTCGTCCTTGACACTGGGACCCCGAACCCCGCCTCCACTCCTCAAGGGGTTAAACCAGTGTCTTCCTCCACTCCTGTGTATATGGTGACTTCCTTCGTGTCTGCACCACCAGCCCCAGAGCCCCCAGCCCCCGAGCCCCCTCCTGAGCCTACCAAGGTGACTGTGCGGAGCCTCAGCCCAGCGAAGGAGGTGGTCAGCTCCGCTGGGAGCAGTCCCCGAAGCTCTCCCAGGCCAGAGGTCACCACTCTTCGCCAGGGCCCCCCTCAGAAACCCTACACCTTCCTGGAGGAGAAAGCCAGGCAAGCAGGGCTGGGGAAGGGGAGAGGACAGAGAGGAGTGTGGGTCAAAGGTCTGGAGCACGTGGCTTCGGAGAGAAGATCAGACTGTTCTGGCTGGGCTGGGGGGAGGTGCTGAGGTTTAGATCCTTAAAACAATTGAATTCTAATGTGCCAGACACTATACTGAGTGCTTTAGCCATATGGTCTCTGATTCTTCACAACTCTGAGAGACACTGTGCTATTAGCATCACCCATTTCAGGTGGCAAAACTGAGGTTAGAGAAGCTGTGGGATTTACCTAAGATACAGAGCCAGTGAGTGGTGAAGCTGGGACTCAAACCTTGGTTTTCCCGGATTGAACTCTGGAGCCCACCCTGGAACCACTACATTCTTGCCCCTGGGGTCCCTGCGTTAGTCCTCGCTATGGAAGTGTCCCCCTCCTCTCCTCTGAGCCTGTGGTGTCCCTCCCCTCTCCAACACAGGGGCCGCTTTGGTGTTGTGCGAGCATGCCGGGAGAACGCCACAGGGCGAACGTTTGTGGCCAAGATCGTGCCCTATGCTGCCGAGGGCAAGCGGCGGGTCCTACAGGAGTACGAGGTGCTGCGGACCCTGCACCACGAGCGGATCATGTCCCTGCACGAGGCCTACATCACCCCTCGGTACCTCGTGCTCATTGCTGAGAGTTGTGGCAACCGGGAGCTCCTCTGTGGGCTCAGTGACAGGTAGCTGGGCATTCTGGGGGAGTAGTGAGGGGGAGGGAGGGGAGGCTGGGCCGGGTATCATCAGCTCCACCCCTGCCCTCCTAGGTTCCGGTATTCCGAGGATGACGTGGCCACTTACGTGGTGCAGCTGCTACAAGGCCTGGACTACCTCCATGGCCGCCAGGTGCTCCACCTGGACATCAAGCCGGACAACCTGCTGCTGGCCCCTGACAACGCCCTCAAGATCGTGGACTTCGGCAGTGCCCAGCCCTACAACCCCCAGGCCCTTCGGCCTCTTGGCCACCGCACGGGCACTCTGGAGTTCATGGGTGAGGGGACCAGCTGCCAGCCAGGGTGGGGACAGGGCACTGCCAAAGGGGCAGCAGCCAGAGCTCACCCAACTTCACCCACATATGTGCCACTTATTGAGTGATTACTGTATGCAGGCAATGCATGAAGTATGTGGCTTTTTCTTCCAACTGATCTTTACAATAACCTGGAGTTTGGCATAATATTAGCCACCTTTTACAGATGAGGAAACTGAGGTGTACTGAAGTTAAGGCTTTATCCAGTCAGACAATTATAAATGCTAGAGGCAGGATTCACTAAAGCTGAAAAGACAGGAGAATCTATTGTTTTATTTAAGTAAGGAAAATCAGCTACTTGAGCAACCTGCTAAATGCTTGAGGTTCATTATCTCTCTTTCTTAGTGTGGGACTACAAGCCACTCTTTACAGATGAGGCAATGGAGAGCCAGGCGGGTTTAGCAAATCGCCCAGGGTCCCATAGCTAGAAGGGGCAGGTCTGGAATTAGAGCCAGCCAGGCTGATTTCGAAGGCTTTTTTTTTTTTTTTGAGACTGAGTGTCTCTCTGTTGCCCATGCTGGAGTGCAATGGCTCGATCTCGGCTCATTGCAACCTCTGCCTCCTGGGTTCAAGGGATTCTCCCGCCTCGGCTTCCTGAGTATCTGGGATTACAGGCACCCAACACCATGCCCGGCTATTTTTTGTACTTTTAGTAGAGACAGGGTTTTACCATGCTGGCCAGGCTTGTCTTGAACTCCCAACCTCAGGCACTCAGCCCGCCTCAGCCTCCCAAAGTGCTGGGATCACAGGCGTGAGTCACCGCGCCCGGCCTCAAAAGCTTTTAATCTTGGTGTCAGCCACACTCTTTGTGAATGGGAGCCCTACCTTGGAGCTGATCCAAGGGAGCTTGTCACCCTGCTTCTCAGCCCCTCCGGAGTTCTGGGGACCCCCACCATTTAGTGCCTGGGCTAATTCCTCAGGTGTCCCACATGTCTCTTGGGGTATGCCACTACGTCTGTCCTGCCTACTGGCCTTCAGGGCCTGCCACTCTGGTCGTTCCCATGGTCTGGTGACCTGGGCATTGTCCTGCTGCTCAAGCACCCAGGGACCTCCCCTGCCCCCACTTCCCTGCCACCAGGAAGCTGGGTCAGCTTGGCCTCTGTCTCCTGTCAGCTCCGGAGATGGTGAAGGGAGAACCCATCGGCTCTGCCACGGACATCTGGGGAGCGGGTGTGCTCACCTACATTATGTGAGTGTCCCCTACCCCACCGCAGCCCACTCTGCTTACACAGTGAGCTTCCAGACTCACCTTCTGCCAACACTCTCTCCCTCGTGCCCCGCCTCCCCTCTACACACATCCACGCCACGTACGCACACTCAGGTGCAGAGTAGCAGGGCCCTGAGCCCTGTGCACCCGACATTAATGTCCTCCCCGGTCTGGGTGTTGGCCTTCAGTCTGCATACGTCAATCAAGCTATCTTGCCCAACAGGCTCAGTGGACGCTCCCCATTCTATGAGCCAGACCCCCAGGAAATGGAGGCTCGGATTGTGGGGGGCCGCTTTGATGCCTTCCAGCTATACCCCAATACATCCCAGAGCGCCACCCTCTTCTTGCGAAAGGTCCTCTCAGTACATCCCTGGTAAGTGAGCCCCACACCTGCCATCCCCCCGAGTTACCTGCCCCTGGCCTGGCCTATGCCAGAGATCCCCCAGCTCCTCCCCTGCTCCTAGGAGCAAGTCTGCTGCTTCTACTAAATGGTCATGCTACCTACCATTTAAAGCCCAAGGCAACCCCATGTGAGGCAGAACCACTGTCCCCATTCTAGAGATTCGGGAACTGAGCTCTTGAGCTGCCCAGGATCACACATGTAGGGGTGGATCCAGGACTGGGACATGGGTGTGGAGGAGGACAGAGCCTCAGCAGCTCCCAGGGCCATCCCTCCAGGCTCATCATCCCTGGCTCTGCCTGGCAGGAGCCGGCCCTCCCTGCAGGACTGCCTGGCCCACCCATGGTTGCAGGATGCCTACCTGATGAAGCTGCGCCGCCAGACGCTCACCTTCACCACCAACCGGCTCAAGGAGTTCCTGGGCGAGCAGCGGCGGCGCCGGGCTGAGGCCGCCACCCGCCACAAGGTGCTGCTGCGTTCCTACCCCGGTGGCCCCTAAAGGCACGGACCACAGCCAGGCCTCGGGCTTCGACTGGGGTTCCCACCAATGCCACGGGACATTCCAGGGCCCACGCTGAGCCAGGCGGGCCTGGGGCTTCGGATACCACCAGCAGCAACATCTGGCCGGGCTCTTACCTCATAGACCTGCAAGGACAGCAACCCCAGGGCCTCGGCCTGATGCTACCCCAGGCCAGAGCCAGAGTGGGAGACCCGCTGGCCAGGCTGGGCAGGGTGGGAACAGGCAGAGGGACAAGAGGGGAATGGGAAGTGGAGAGGAAAAGAAGTCGAGGGACAGGAAGGGGGAGGCTCTAGGAAGGTTCTGGGTTGGGAGTCAGTGCATCTCAGGGAGAGCCAAGGCAAGGGGCATGGCTGGAGAAGAGGAAGAGGAAGGAGCCCAGGGTGTCAGGGCAGTAGGCTGTGAGTCAGTGTGGCAAAGTGGGCGCAGGACACAGAGACCGTGGCAGGGGCCCAGGGCCGGGACATGAGAGAGGGCAGCAAGGCCGTGGAGGGAGAAGAGAGGACTCAGGTGGGGTGGGCCAGCTGCCAGCATCCCTCAGAGGAGAAACGTGGAGAGCTGGAGGCCAGCGGTCACTCACGCTCGCTCTCCTCCTGCCCAGTGGATGCAGCCCCGGGCGTGCTCTGCTGGCCCCCACTGCCCCTCCATGGCCTTTGGCCTTCTTCCCATTCATATTTATTTATTTATTGACTTTTATGAAGTTTCCCCTTCCATCTGATCCCTACTGCCCATGTTGTCCTGACCATCCCTCCCAGCCATCCAGCTGTCTGTCTGTCTGTCACAAGGAAATAAAAATGGCAAGCAGCAGAACCTGTGTGTCTATTGAGAGGGATGGCTGGAGGGGAGGATGGCTGGAGAAGGGTGAGTTCCAGGGCACTGAGCCCTCTCTGGGCATTCCCCAACACACACATTTGGAAATATACCAGCTAGCACTTTGGGTCCTCCCAACCCCCTCTCCTGATCCTCCTGGCTCCTCACCTCTCCTTATTCCTGGAGGGAGGGGAGACTGTGGTCTGCTTCTCCCCCTGCAGTTTCTGGAATGCTGGCAGATCCACTGACCCCCAGCAGAAATCAGACTCTGGTAGCCCCCACCTCTTGTCACATGTTCCCTCATCACAGTGTGGGGATGCTGGGCTCTGAAATAGGCCAGCTTTCAGCCCAATCCTGGCTTAGCCTCATTCACTCTGCCCGGAAGACAGGCAGGAGCTCTGGTTCTGACCCCTGGAGCAGAGTGGGTTTCATCCCAATGGTTGGCAAGAGTAGGCAGTGTGAGGAGCTGCAGAAGAAACCAGGACAGGGCCAGGCACGGTGAATCACTCCTATAATCCCAGCACTTTGAGAGGCTAAGACAGGCTGATCACCTGAGGTCAGGAGTTCAAGACCAGCCTGGACAGCATGATGAAACTCGGTCTCTACTAAAAATACAAAAATTAGCCAGGCATGATGGCGCACACCTGTAATCCCAGGTATTTGGGAGGCTGAGGGATGAGAATTGCTTGAACCTGGGAGGTGGAGGTTGTAATGAGCCAAGATTGCACCACTGCACTCCAGCCTGGGTGACAGAGCAATACTCCATCTAAGAAAAAAAAAAAAAAAAAGGCAGGCTCACGCCCCTCGCCCCCTCCATGCCACAGCACAGATCAGAGCACACGGAGAGCACCAGCTGGGAGTGCTCTGGTCTGCTGTGTCCAGCGTTTTCCTAGGGCTGAGGGACACACCAGCCTGGACCTTCTTGTCTGCATGGTAAGTTAGGAGGTCTGCTAGGTGCTAAAGCACCTCGACTCTAGCTACTCCCCTGCAGTGCCACAGAATGGTCACTGGGACCTAGGACTGAGCTGCCCTGCCCTGAGGCTGGGGATGAGGGGTCGGGGAAGGCCCAGGTCTCCTTGTCTCCAGAGGAAATGTTGCCCCCATCCCACCTTGAAAACTCTGTTCTTGGCAAAGTAAAAGGAGCAAAGCCTCTGACCAGGGCAGAGAGAGTTGACACTGCTGTGTTGCAGATGGAGGTTGAGGGTCCCTTGGCTCCAGCTCAGACAATCCTTTTGCCCATCCCAGCCTAGCCTCTCTAGCTTCCCAGGACCCCAAGGCAGAGGCAAGCCCCATCGTCATAAAATAACAGGATGTTAAAGCCAGCTGGAAGGGACCAGAAAGACGCCTTGCCAACCTGTCATTTTAGCGATGGAGATATACAGTTTGCCTGTGAGAATCTCCAATCCCCTACACACTGCAAGTGTTTTGTATAAAAATGAGGTGCCTGAACTCATATCTTGATAAATGGTAAAATTCCTCTCCCGTCCCCCCTCTGATCTTGAACTCCCTTCCCATCTCCATTGGAAATGGCATGTGAACTGCTTGTTCCAAACCCAGAGGAGCAAAGGTAATTTATGTCAGCAGAGCTATGTCAAAATTGCTCTGATCAAAAGGTGACAGTGCCCCCACACTAGGGCGGGTAGTTCCAATGAATGGAAGCCATGCTTCTACCAGGTGCCCGGCCTGGGCAGACTGGCCTCCAGGCAAGCCCCAGAGGGGTTAACTGAACCCCTTCACCCCATGTGGTTTGATGTCCCTATGCACCAATTTATGTCCCCAAAAAGGACTTGGGCAAACCTAGGGTTGGGGGCCAGTAGTGGTACTAATCTCCAAGGACAGTGCAGTCTAAGC
Source organism: Cacajao melanocephalus (assembly GCA_963573385.1). Taxonomy (NCBI): domain Eukaryota; kingdom Metazoa; phylum Chordata; class Mammalia; order Primates; family Pitheciidae; genus Cacajao; species Cacajao melanocephalus. The sequence continues at coordinate 104,261 of CAUYLG010017202.1, forward strand.
ACCTCCCATGTGACATCAAGGAGAGTGAGTGGAGATGGGGATGGCTTGGAAGGGCTGCTATTCTCAAACATCTTTCCCGTCCTTCCCGGTTTATCTCAGTTTACCGCCAGGGGGCACAGTGTGGAAGTGACAATCCTGGACTCCTGGGGTTGGAGGGTAGGGAAAGGGTAGGGCGCTTCTGGATTGGTCTTGACAGCCACGTGGCCCTGTTGCCATTAGCTGTAGGGGCCCTGAAGCCCGATGCTACTCTGGCTTTATTCAGGGACACCCCCCCCCCCCAACACTCAAACGCCTTAACAGGGCATGCTGTCTGACTGTCCAGAGCCCAACCTGAGTGAAAAGCTGCCCCAGGAAGCTGGATGTCTCGTCAGCTAGGGGCTGAATCTGGTCCTCCTGGGAGTCCGATGGATACCCCCTACCCTGGGAAGGGACAGGGTGGCATCCAGCTGTCCAGCTGTCCAGGTGCTGACGCGAGGCGCACCCCAGAGCCGCTCGGGTTTCCCCCCACCGGGCCTAGCCCAGCGGCTGAGCCAGCATCCCAGGCATCCGCAGGCTAAATAAAGAGCCTGCTTGGGTCAGAGGGTGGGGGATGGGGTCCCGGGGGGCTTGGGGCAACCACGCCAAACAAGGCAAGGAGGGGAGCGATGTATAAAACCAGGCCCAGGGCTGAGCACCTGCCTGCACCCCTACTGTGCCTTCCAGAAGGGCTCTGTGCTGCCTGCAACCCAGCCAGTCGACTCAAGTCCTAGGTCGATCCCTCCACGGTGAGTCCGATCCTCAGAGAAGCCACAGACACTCCCATTCCCCCACCCCCTGAATGTTCTGACCAGGGAGGGAAAGGGCTGAAGGTGGGAGCTTCTGTCTCAGCCTGGACTCCCACATTTGTTGCCCACTCTCCAGATGTCTAAAGCAGCTCCTGCCAAAAAGCCAGTGGCTTCTGCCCCACCTCCTGGATGTACCCTGGACATCAATGACCCACAGGTCCAAAGTGCGGCCATTCGCATCCAGGCCTCTTACCGGGGCCACAGGTGAGAGGGAGCCCTGCGGAGGAAGGGAGCTGCAGAGAGCGCATTCTTGAATGGGGTTTGGGGGAGCCCTGAGCGACGTCAGGAACCTCTGAAATGACTGGTCTTAGGGGAGGGTCGTTACTCAGGTGTGGAGGAGTGGCCGGCAGGAATGGATCATCCTGTCAGGGCAGCAGTTCAGGAGCAGTCCTCTTCCCCCCAAGCCCCACGTTTAGGGGTCTGGCGGGCCCAGGGGGCAGGCAGGAGATGGTGCGCTAGAGGAAAGGGCTATGGCCGGGCCTGTGCTGGGAGCTCTGGGCCCTGACTCGGCCCGCGGGTAGGTCCCGGAAGGAGCTGCGCGAGAAGGGGCCGCCGCGGGTGCTGGAGCCGCTGAAGGACGTGGTGCTGATAGAGGGCAGCGCGGCCAAGCTCACTTGCCGCATTTCGGCTTTCCCGGACCCGTTCATCCGCTGGAGTAAGGACGGCAAGGAGCTGCGTGACGGGCCCAAATACCGCTACGTGTTCGAGGACCCTGACGTGGTGGCACTGGTGGTGCGCGACGGCGAGCTGGCAGACCTGGGCCAGTACAGCATCAACGTCACCAACCCCTTCGGCCAGTGCTCCGACTCGGCGCGCATCCTCGTGGAAGGTACACGCGCCCCGGGCGCAGCGCCAGGGCGCAGACCAGCTCCACTCAGCCAGAGCCCGCATTCCGGTCCAGCTGCCCGTGTTCAGCCCTGGGCCTAGCTATAGGGTCCCCACCAGCCCAGCCCCGGGCACAGCCTGGGGCGCATCCCTGCGCCAGCCAAGTGCGTCCTTCCCTACCTCGGGATCCAGCCCCACCCGGGCAGAGCAGTCTGCCATGGGCTTCCATTACGCGGCTCCAGGGCCCCAGGGTCACACAGCAAGCCAGGGGCAGAGCCAGGATTAGACCCGGGTCTTCTGGCTCCCAACTCTGGGCAATTTCCACTACCCAGAGCGGTGTGAGGCACCGCGAGATGTGTGAACATTCAGGGGCTTTCTCTCGCTTTATCGCTCTTGATCCTCTATTCGACCCGGAGAAGTAGGAGGGGTAGGGATAAATCCCTTTAACAGCCGAGGAGATGAAACCAGAGAGGCTAATGATTCACTCAGCGTCACACTGCGAGTTTAAATGCATTTATATTTAGTGCTGGGTATCAGCTGGGGAGGTGATGCCCTTGTCGTGCCTCATCTCCGGGTCCTTCACGAGGTCTCGCTCCCCTTCCCTTCCTCTAGTCCCGGCGAAGATTCAGAAGGGACCCGACAACACTAAGGCGCGCAAAGGCACCACCGTGACGCTGACTGCAGAGATCCTGGGAGAGCCCGCGCCCGACGTGGGCTGGACCAAGGACGGAGAGGACATCGAGGAGGACGACAGGCGAGGGCTGGGACCTGCGGCACGGGCAGGGCCTGTGGCTGGGACCTGGGTGGGACTGAGCCCAGAAATCCGGCGGGAGTGACGGGGGCGGGGACTGAGCGGCGAGGAACAGAGCTGGGTAAGGAGCCCGGCCGAGTGCGCCGGGTACTGACAGCGGCTCTGCCCTCCTCCCCGCCGCCCCTCCACAGGGTGTTCTTTGAGATCGGCAGCACCACCACGACGCTGACCATTCGCCGGGCCACGCCCCAGGACAGCGGCAAGTACGAGGTGTACGTGGAGAACAACCTGGGCATGGACCAGAGCTTCGCTCGCGTGGACGTGGCCTGAACGGCACCCCTAGACCTTCCGCCCTGGCACCGAGCCCGGGGGTGGGTTCCAGCTTGCTTAATAAAGCTGCTCTCTGACCCTCCGCCTCCGTTCTGCTCTTCTGCGTCGCCGTCTCCTCTCCCCCGCACCTGCGCCCACGCGTATTTCAGACCCCCACGCCGAGGTCACAGCCTGTTGGAGTCACAGGGAAGTCAGGAGAGCGCCTAGCGGCGTGCTGCATTTCACACAGTCAATCTGATAGGGTTGTCCTAGCCGTCCAAGGTGCCCTCACTTTCCAGCGGGACCAGCGGCGGGGGCCGGGACTCTGCCTTCTCTTTTGAGCGCCTCCAGTCCCCGCCCCTCGTGACTGTTTGCCCTTGGCCCTGCCCCTTCCAGGGCTGGCCACACCCTCTGCGGTCCTCAGTCCCGTTTTGCTCTGGGTCCCAGTTCCTCACTTCGGCTGCAGCCCTGGGACCCGTTCCCCGACAGCTCGGGTTCCAGTCTTAGGTTCCAGTCTCTCCTTCTCAGGCCCCACCCTTCCTCTCGTTTAACCCACGTTCGATCCCTTGGCCACGCCCTCAGGCTTCAGCACCACTCTCCTCTCCTATAAAGTTAGAAAGCGGGGAAAGGTTCAGACTACAATTCCCGGCAGACCCTGCAATGAGTTCTCGCGAGTTGCGAGAAGACACGTGCGCGGAAGGAGCTTGCAGTAGCGGGCGGCGGAGCTGGAGTAAAGGGAGCTAGTGGTAAAGTGAGCTGGTGGAGCGGTGGCGGAAGGGGTAAGGGGCGGGTGACGGCCTCGAGACGGAGGGCGGGCTCCGAGGTCTCGGCTGGCCCTCGGTGCGCCCGCGCCTATGTTAGTCCCACAATCCTTGGCAATGAGAGGCCAGGGTTCATTGTACAGTCGCTTGTGGGATTGTGAGGGTCAGCAATGAATCAATCCTCCGAATCCAGAGATTTAGACCCAGTCGTCCGTGTTAGGACTGAGGGGTCAGTAGTTTCAGTGTTTGGGATGCCAAGGGAACCTGTCTCTTGATTTGGGGTTCAACATATAGAGGTTAGTTTAGGATTCATGTTCAGCATATAAAGGATTTTTGCGGGAATTAGGGGTTCATCAAATTCAGATCAGTGTTCAGTACTTGGGGGTTATGTTCAGGATTGAAGTTAAATATCTGAGGCTCACTCGGAGTTTGCTGTTCAATATTCAGGATTCACTATTGGGATTCAGGGCTTAATATCTAGAATGAAGACGCAACACTTTGGGAATCAGTGAGTTTGGGGCTTCAGTATTTTGAGGTTTGGGGTCTGAGAAGGGGGGTCTCTGCCAGGTTTCTGAATTTGCAGAATTTGTTCATGGCCAGAGGGAAGTCTTTTAGAGATCAAATTGTGGGGTGTGAATTTCAGAATTTGGGAGGAATCACTGTGAGGTTTGAAGGCCGACTGGAATCTGGGTTGGGATTTGAGATGTGTGGGATTTGTGAGGTTCTGTCCAGGCAGGGACTATATTGAGCTTTGGGTTTACATCTTTGGGGAAGGCTAAGTGCTGCTATTTGGGGTTTGGGGTTTGGTTGGGGTGTGAGATCTGAGCTTGATTTTTCTGCTGGGATTTGAGATGTGTGGGATTTGTGAGGTGTTGGGTCCAGGCAGAGACTATATCGAGCATTGGGTTTACATCTTGGGAGAGGGCTAAGTGTTGCTATTTGGGTTTTGGGGCTTGGTTGGGGTATGAGATCTGAGCTTGATTTCTCTGTTGGGATTTGAAGTTTAGGTAGCAGTCACCATCATGCTCAAAGCGGTGATCCTGATTGGAGGCCCTCAAAAGGGTGAGGTGCCAGGGGAATGGGGGGAGGAGGTTGGGCTGGAGTGGTAGGTGGGATGGGGACAGAGGAAGGCAGGAGGCTCTGAAATGTTCTCCCCTCTCCTCTCCCAGGAACTCGCTTCAGACCTTTGTCTTTTGAGGTGCCCAAACCACTGTTTCCTGTGGCAGGGGTCCCTATGATCCAACACCATATTGAGGCCTGTGCCCAGGTAACCTCCAGGGCCCCCTCTCTCACTTCACTTCCTGCCCGTCTTCATGCTGTATTTCCCCCTTTTCCAACCATGATGTCTTCCCACCAGGCATAGCTCCAAGGACCATCATTCACAGATGACAATGTGAATGGCGCCCCCTCAAGTTATGCGGTGCAGCTGCCCTGCTGTCTTCCCCAATCTAGTTTCTCATCTGGCCTCTTCCTGCTCAGATTTCACTCCTATTTTTAAAGTAGGGAATGTGAGATCAGGCAAGGATCTTGGAGACAATATAAAGCCGTGGTGGCATGGAGACCAGTGATAATCAAACAGAAATTCATATCCTTGATCACCGTGATACTCATTTCTTTATTGCTTTTAGTATCGAGACAGGCAAGGTTTTGGTTTGAATTCAGTCTCTGCCTGCTGTGAGGCCTGGAACAAATATCACACCCTCTCTAACACTGTTTCCTTATGTGTCATATGGGGGTGATTAGAGCTACTTTGTTGGGTGGTGAAGCTTAGAAATGACATTCGTAAAATGCCTAGCACAACACTGACCCTTGATAAATGGCACCCTTACCTCATGCTTATCTCAAGCTTAGGCTGATGGATAGTAAAGGGGTTTAAATGGATTAATGCAGCTTGGTAGGCAAAGTCTTTCTTAGAGTGAGTCCCAGTTCAGGTTGGTGGGGGTTATAATAATTGATTGAAAGATTAGGCCTGGCGCGGTAGCTCATGCCTGTAATCCCAGCAGTTTTTGAGGCCAATCCAGGAGGATCGCTTGAGGCTGGGAGTTCTAGCCCAGCCTTGGCAACATCAAGACACCTCTTCTCTACAAAAAGTTTAAAATGAGCTAGGTATGGTGGCCTGGCTGTAGTCCTAGCTGCTCTGGAGGCTGAGGCGGGTAATGGCCTGGCTGTAGTCTTTGATATTCAGGAGGCTCAGGTGGGAGGATTGCTTGAGCCCAGGAGGTGGAGGCTGCAGTGAGCCAAAAATCACACCACTGCACTCCAGCCTGGGCAACAGAGCAAGACCCTTTCTCATAAAAACAAAACAAAACAAGAAAAGATCAGGCCTTTGACTTTCTCCAACTTCCTCATTGTCAAGAGGAGAAAACAGCCCAGAGTGTCCAGTGCCCTGGGGCCCCACCGCTGAGACTGAAACTGGTTTCTAGACTTTGGGCCAGCACCAAGGATTTCCCCAACATCCCCTCCTATTAGATATTGTTCCTGCCCAGCCTCTTCCCTTGTCCTCAGGTCCCTGGGATGCAGGAGATTCTGCTCATTGGCTTCTACCAACCTGATGAGCCCCTCACCCAGTTCCTCGAAGCCACCCAGCAGGAGTTTCACCTTCCGGTCAGGTGTTTGTGCACACATTCATATATGGGGGGCTGGGAATGCCCTAGGCCTCTGAGTTCTTGGGAGTGGGTTGAGTCAGCATTTGCTGGAGTTCATCCTCACCTACTAGAGGGATTACTCGGACATCTCTGAATTCCTGAATATGTGGAGTTTCTCTGTGGACCTTGGGCAGGAGTACTCCTGGGAGCAGGGACGGTCAGGTGCCTTGGTTCATGGTATCTGTCTCGTCAGATCCACTGAGCTGGCTCTGGGGTCCCTGGGGACAGGTACCTGCAGGAATTTGCCCCCCTAGGCACAGGGGGTGGTCTCTACCATTTTCGAGACCAGATCCTGGCTGGGGGCCCCGAGGCATTCTTTGTGCTCAATGCTGATGTCTGCTCCGACTTCCCCTTGCGTGCTATGCTGGAAGCCCACCGACGCCAGCGTCACCCTTTCTTACTCCTTGGCACAACGGTGAGGGGGCCAGGAGGGCTCGAGGGTGTAGAGGAGGTGATTTTAAGAGCTTCCTGGAATGCAGGGTGTTGGGGAGGCCGGGGCGCCCTGGGAGTTGGTGTGGGAGCTGGCGTCAGGAGGGAGATGCACTGCTCTGGCAGGCTTGGAGGTGTTAGTGGAGACCCCGAGCCCTCTGGCTGTTCAGAAGTAGGGAGGGGGAGGGCAGCTGTCAGTTTCCACCCTTGCTGAAGGCCTGTCAGTGGCAGAGCGGCATGCCAGGTGCTGTAGGGGAGGGAAAGGAAGAAAAACAAACCTGGCTGCCCTAGAGCAGGCAGGTCACTGTCTCGGGTGTGTCTGTCTTTCAGGCTAACAGGACGCAATCCCTCAACTACGGCTGCATCGTTGAGAATCCACAGACGCATGAGGTGAGAGCAGAAAGGGGGCTGGGTGGGTGCCTACTCTGTGTCATCATCCCCCCCACCTCAGGCCTCTAGAGAATGCTGGCACGGTGTGGGGTGGGCCCTGGTCTTGTCAGACAGGTGAGACACTCGCGATTAATCATCTTATTTATGTCTCTTTAAGAGAGATTGACCAGGAGGAGGGGGGAATGGTTAATTTCCCTGGGGGTGGTACTTTAATAAATGTATGCACAGTGCATGATGGGAACACCAAGGGGGCCCCAATCCAACCTTGCCGTGGTGGGAGTGGGGAGGGCTTCCTGGAGGAAGCAAGGTCTGAGCAGAGTCAGATTTGTCTAGATGACAGAGGAGACAGGAAGGTACTGCAGGCAGAGGGAAAGGCAGGTGCAAAGGCCTAGAGGCAGGAGCATGATCGGCCAGGCAGCAGGGCTCTGTCCTCGCTTGTAAAACTCCCTTCTCCTAAGCCCCTTGACTTTCAGATAACCCCTTATTTATTTTGAGACAGGGTCTCACTTTGTCACCCAGGCTGGAGTGCAGTGGTATGATCTTGGCTGACTGCATCCTCGACCTCCCAGGTTGAAGCCATCCTCCCACTTCAGCCCCCCAAGTAGCTGGGACTACAGGTGTGTGCCACCACGCCCGGCTAATTTTTTTTGTTTGTTTGAGATGGAGTCTCACTCTGTTGCCCAGGCTGGAGTGCAGTGACATGATCTCGGCTCACTGCAGCCTCCGCCTCCTGGGTTCAAGTGATTCTCCTGCCTCAGCCTCCTGAGTAGCTGGGTTTACAGGCATGTGCCACCATGCCAGGCTAATTTTTGTATTTTTAGTAGAGACAGGGTTTCGCCATGTTGGCCAGGCTGGTCTCGAACCCCTGACCTCAGGTGATCCACCTGCCTCGACCTCCCAAAGTGCTGGGATTATAGGGGTGAGCCACTGTGCCTGGCCTAATTTTTGTATTTTTTTTGTAGAGACAGGCTTTCTCCATATTGCCCAGGATGGTCTTGACCTCTTGAGCTCAAGTGATTCACCCACTTAAGCCTCCCAAAGTGCTAGAATTATAGGCATGAGCCACCACAGCCGGCCTCATATATCCCCTTTTATTTATTCATGCTTTAATATAAAACATACATATAAACACACACACGTGCACATACATGCACATATATAGTTTTGTGCTCAGCACCAGGTATGTGCGAGAGAAACAGACTCTTGGGCACCGGCAGTCTAACAGGAACAACAGCATCAAAAGCCACCCTTTGCAAAATGCCACGGGTGAGGCGTGGCCAGAGCCCAGGAGTGCCCAGGCATGAGTAGCTAACTCTTTGAGGCCAGCAAGAGAGGACGCACAGAGGGAGTGACAGTGTCAGCTGGGCTTGGAAAGGTGGGCTTTCCAGATGGAGACGTGACAAAGGGCATTGCAGGCACAGGCGTGCAGTCAGGAGGTATTGTGTCTGAGAGGTAGGCGGTGGGGAGGATCGGGCAGGGAAAGTCACAAGAGTCTGGACTTATCTGAAGGTGAATCAGGTGAAGAAGGGCAGTCATCTCAAGCTTTAAAGCCAGGCAGCAGCAGGATGTGGATGCGCACTGCATTTTAGCAAGGCCACCCGGGCAGCAGGGAGGAGAGGCAGGAAGGGCCTGGGAATCAGAGGGCCTTGGGGACTGTGGCGGTGGTCCCTTCTTCTACTGAACCCAGCCCACCCTGTCCTCAGGTCTTGCACTATGTGGAGAAACCCAGCACGTTTATCAGCGACATCATCAACTGCGGCATCTACCTCTTTTCTCCTGAAGCCCTGAAGCCTCTTCGGGATGTCTTCCAGCGTAATCAGCAGGATGGGCAATTGTGAGGCAGGCCCCATAGCCCTGTGACCCCAAGTACCCCCAGTCACGGACCCCAGCACACACCAGTCTGTGCAGGCTCCATCTCAATTTGCTCACCTTCCTTCTCCCAGCTCCCTTCTCTCCACTTCCCATCTCAGCAGAGCCTCCGGAGTCCCTCCCCTTCTAACCTCATTCTGTCCCTCTTCCTTATCCATCCCAGTTCCTCCTCTGTCACTGCCTGCCCACTCCCCTTCTGGTCCATTTCTCCCAAGCCCTGAGTGTCCCAGAGACGTCTTTCAGAACAGACGGTAGCACACAGTTGGGTGCACACACGCTCGGTTGCAGACGTGTGCACGTGCACACACAGGCAGACTCGCACACTCAGGCTGAGGCTCCCCTAGGAACATAGCACCCAGAGCTCTGCTCCCACAGTCCCAGGGTCTGCCCTCCTAGGCCTAGAAGCTGTTCCCTTCTAGGGGTCCGTGCCTTACCCCGATATCACCCATCTCAGGCCTCCTCTCCTCATAGCCATTTCCCATTTCCACCCGTGTCTCTGCTTCCCTCTCCGTCTCTCCTGGCCTCTTTGTCTGTCTCTGCTGAGCTGGCATCTCTACCATCTCTCTCTCCCTCTCTTTCTGTGACTGTCTCTGCCCTCACCAGCTGCCTTGCTCTGGGGTGAGTCTGTCTGTGTTTCATTCCATCCAATGAGGGGGAGGGTAACTTGGAGGGGGTAAAGGGTTGAATGGGGAGGGGAACGTGAACATGGGGGGAACTCCTTCTGGAAATGGGGCAGGGATAGGAAGCAGGTCTCTGTCGGGGGCTCCCTTGTGATAGCACCCACCCGAGCTGGGACTGGGTGGGAGAGGTTCCTGGGATGTAGGCATCCCTTTGGAGAGGACCGGAGCAGACCTGGAGAGGGCCTTAGAGAGGTGGTAGGAATCCCTCCCACGGCTGTCCCTGGGAGACTGTGTTAGCCCCACAGTCGGGCCTCGGCTAGGGGACTGATGTCAGCCTTCTCCCTCTCTGTCAGGGAGGACTCACCAGGCTTGTGGCCGGGGGCAGGTACCATCCGCCTAGAGCAGGATGTGTTTTCAGCCCTGGCGGGGCAGGGCCAGATCTATGTCCATCTCACCGATGGCATCTGGAGCCAGATCAAGTCTGCAGGGTATGGAAGGCCGGGTCCCCTGGCAATTGAGACTGGGGTGGGGGGCTCAGTCCCTGCTGACCCCTGAGCCCCTGCCACCTTGTGGCCCCCAGTTCAGCCCTCTACGCCTCTCGCCTCTACCTGAGCCGATACCAGAACACTCACCCAGAACGGCTGGCCAAGCACACCCCAGGGGGCCCACGGATCCGAGGTACTCACCCTGCCCCAATTCCTACCCTTTGGCCTCCACCCCAGCCCCTCTGCCTTCTGAACCAGGATTTCTGACCTTGAGTCCGGAGTTGAAGCCTCAATCCCTGCCCCTCCCCGATCCAAGTACGGTTTGGGGTATTTGCCCCCAGCTCCTCTCTTCTGCTTCTAGGGAATGTGTATATCCACCCAACGGCCAAGGTGGCCCGCTCAGCTGTGGTGAGCATGGGGCCTAGCCTCAGGGCAGGAGGGGCGCGGGTCGGATGGATGGAAGGTTCCCATGCTGCTGGAGTTCTGGGTGCCGGTTTCTCCACTTTGTCACAGCCTATTATGTGGCCTCTAGCAGGTCGCTTCTGCCTCATCTGTTCTAGAAGGGAGTTGGATTTGGGGATCCTGCAAGTCCCCCCAGGGCTTACGGTGTATGCTCCTCTCCACAGCTGGGCCCCAACGTCTCCATCGGGAAGGGGGTGACTGTGGGTGAGGGCGTGCGGCTCCGGGAGAGCATTGTCCTCCATGGAGCCACGTTACAGGTAGGCACCAGTGCACACCGCAGCATGTGGCACCCCAAGAGGCTGTGGGGAGGGCCTGGGTATCCCCTGAGAACAGAGAAGGGTAGATGCATCTGGCCCCACCTCACACCCTCCTGTTCCGGCTGCCTCCCCTGCTTCCCCTGACCTTTCACCATCCTCTTTGGCAGGAGCACACGTGTGTTCTGCATAGCATTGTGGGCTGGGGAAGCACTGTGGGACGCTGGGCCCGCGTGGAGGGTACCCCCAATGACCCCAACCCCAATGATCCCCGAGCCCGCATGGACAGTGAGAGCCTCTTCAAGGACGGGAAGCTGCTGCCTGCCATCACCATCCTGGGTATGACTTCCTGGGGGCCAGGGCTGGGGGAACCCCACAGCTGATGGCCAGTGGCCCCAGGGAGCATTCGTTCCTCTGTGTGCATGCGTATTTCTTCTTTTTGCAAACAGTTACCAAGGGCCTGCTGTGTGCCAGGCCCTGTGTGAGTCACCGGGGGCATGAGGCCAGGGGCACAGATGGGCAGGAGGGATCCCTCCCTGCTGGCAGTGCCCCCAGCTCCCTGCCCATCCCCCCTCCCATGACCTCCCCCTGGGGCCCTCATCCACACTGCAGGTTGCCGAGTCCGGATCCCTGCCGAGGTGCTCATCCTCAACTCGATTGTTCTGCCACACAAGGAGCTGAGCCGAAGCTTCACCAACCAGATCATCCTCTGAGTGGGGCTGCCAGAAGCCCCCAGCTCCTACCCACTCCCCTGGAGGCTGCTGCCTGCTTGGCCAGCCTCTGTCCAGAAAGGACCAGAGAAAACCAGGCAGGATTGTCACACGCCGGGGAGCAATGTGGGTGGCCTGGGGACTCCTGGGCTCCCTCCCTCCCGACTCCCTAATAAACCCCGTGAACCTTGGAGCCAGCACGGACTCCGCCTGTGCCTGGGCTGGGGGTGGGGGCGGAAGCGGGGCAGCTGAGTCAGGCCCCCCCACATTAGCATTTAAATTGGAGTCGTTGCTGCGGGCTCATGAATAATGAATCTGGAGCCCTGGTAAATCTCCCCCTCCCACTGCCTCAGCCTCGTAAGCTGCAGGGGAGGAAGGCCCTCAAGGCTCCCTGGCCTGCCTGGCGCTGGCCTGCGCCCCTGCCTTCCTGCCTCCCTGTTCCTCCTCGCGTGGCCTGGCTCAGGCCCCCGTGTGCTTGGATTCCGAAGGGAAGGGTGAAGGATTTCGCTTAAGCAGTGGGCACAGGAACCGGGGGCCCGGAGGCTGATCCCCACAGCCCGCTCTGCTCGGTTCCCGCCGAGCCCAGGCCTGGCCGGTTTTCCGCTTTGCCGGCTCCATCTGCTCCCAGCTTGGCTTTTGGCGGGGTAGGGGTTTCGCCTCCGCCCGAGGCCTCCTGTCTCTGTCTTCTACTCCCCTGGCAGGCTGGGTGGGCCTGAGCTGGTGCCATTCTCTTCGGAAGCACAGTGGGAGGCAGGCACCCTGTTCTGGGGGGACCCTTGCCACCTCCTGTCTCCCTGACCCTGCCCTTTGGGAGCTGTCAGCCCTCCTCTCCCAGCCATCTCTCATGTTTGCCCATGACCCCCATGTGCACCTCTTGGTGCCCCCCTTCCCCAGCTGTGGGTGCAGAGCTGTGTTGCCAGATGAGCTGGTAATGATCGTAATCCGCTAATTGAGAGGAAGCTAATTACCCGAAGAGAATGGGGGGTGCAGGGCGTGGGTGGGAGAAAGGAGGGGGTCCTGGCAGCAGGCAGGGGTGGCAGGCGGCAGGGTGCTGGGGCCTTGTTATCAGCACCAGGCTCTGGGACAGAGCCCAGGGTTTCATAGCTTCAGAGCCCAGCATTTAGGAAGCTGCACTTTCGCAGGAGCTGGACTGAGGGTGACTTGGGGATTGGGCTAGATGTGACCCCACAGGTCCCATGGGCTATGTGCCAGCATGTGGGAAATGACCCACGCAGTGTGGGGTTTAGCAGTCCTGACCTATAACCTGTTCCTAGTTCCTCAGTTCCTCCTGGCCTGGCCTCCTGCCCAGACCTTCATTATCTCTCTGAATGGGAATGGGAGGGGGCTGCAGGTCCCCAATCTGGGTTGGGGTCATCACCCCAAGGAAGAGGCTGGGAGAGGGTGGGCCATGGGACCAGGGTCTAGGTCCCTTCTTCTCCTCCCCCAAGTCCTGACCCTTCTGTTCCAAGTGGTTGGCAGAGGCCATGGCAGCTCCGTCATAAATATGATAATTTAATTATTTTCCCAGCAAAACACCGTGAAATCCAATAAGTCTGTGTCAGGCCCTGGCCCCCGGGACCCCCCTCCTAGACCCAGTGAGGGTGGGGACATGGTGGGGAGAGGCACTGGAAGGGGAAAGGGTCAGTGTTTGAAGCGGGGCACAGCTAGTGAAGCTGAGGTCTTTGTAACACGCCCCCCAGGTTGAAGTAGTCACCATTGTTGGGGGGGGAGTCCAAGAAGGACATGCATCCCACTCCTCAGCCCACTTCTGTGCTGGGAGGGGCCTACAGTCCCATCTGTCTCTGAGAGACCCAAGATGGAGCACCCTGCCCCTAGACAGGGTGCAGGGAGCCCCCTTGTCCGCTACTGCTGGGACCCTGTGCCCAACCTTGGCTGGCCGGGTAGGGGTAGGAGGGCGCCGGCCCGGGAGGGACTGGGAAGGGAGAAACAAGAGGGAACTGGGGTGGGAAGAGGGGGATGAGCGGGGGAGGGATGCGGGGGAGGGGTGCGCTCCTGCCATTAGTGCTCTTTTCAGTTTCCATAAAAAGATTATTCTGTAAAATCAGCGAGGGGGAGCAAGCTGGGGGCCGGGGAGGGGGGTAGGTCCCTGGCACCAAGCTGGATGGGGCGACAGGGGAGGAGAGCCGGGGACAGGGACCGAGTGTGGAGAAAAATTTGGATGGGCTTCAGGAGCCAGCCGAGGGGGAGAGGCTGAGCCAAGAACACAGACCGGGGGGAGGCTAGCCAGGACAGGGCGGGGTGGGGGCAGAGCCCTCATCTCCCTCCTGTCCCCTTGGCCGGGCTGCCAGAGGGCCTAGTCTCACCTCCATCTCCATCCCCTCCCCCTGGCACTTAGCAGCCATTATCCGGGGAGCAGATTGCAGCCCCCTCCCCCTCTCTGGGAAGCAGGCACAGCTGGGGCACCGCCACATCTGCCGCATCAGCACGGAGCACAGCTGGGTGTGCCCAGAGCTCTGCTCCCCAAAACACAAAGCGGGTGGAAGGGGTGGGCGGGGGCCAGGAGAGCCCAGACCCCTGACACAGACACACTGACACCTCTGCCAACAGACACATACTCCTTGAGGCGAAGCTACACCCACCGGCACACGCTCCCTCGTGTGCAGAGACGGGAGAACTGGCAAACACGCAATTACCCAGCCCCACCCGCCACCCACGCTCCCCTCCCCCAGCCCCTCCTGCTCCCCTTCCTTCCCCGAGGCTCCCCTCTGCCGCCGTGGCCACCTCTGAACTGCCCTGGGCTCTGGTCTGGAGGGAGTGGGGGGCCTCACCCACCCCAAGTACATCCTGGGAGGCTCAGAGAGCAGGAAGGCAGGGAGTGGTGAGAGGCATCCTGGCTCGAGGCGTGATCCCTGGGAAGCCATCTGCCCTCCTTCCAAGCCCACACCTCTCCCCAGGAAGAAGCCCCCTCTGAAACTGGTCCTTGCCACAACCTGGGCACTACAGGGTCTCGGTGCCAGCACTGAAGGCTGCGGCACCCTCGTGCTCCACTGGCCACCTCAAGGGGGTGCTGTGTGTGCACAGTCTAGCCTTCAGCTCAGCTGCTAGGGCTGGCCCTGCCACTGCCCCCATCCCCATATCCGCCCGTTCTCGACCCTTGGCAGTGCGTCCCTCTGCTGCCCCTGACACGCATGGGGTGTGGGGGCTCCATCAATGGCAGAAAAGTCCCTCTCTCATCAGGAGTTCCTTCTCTCCTCTCCCCATTGATGACCACCTCTTGGCCCCTGATGAAACTCTGCCGCCTTCACAGCCCTCTCTTTTCCACTCATCTCCTTGGCCCTAGTGTCTTGCCCTCAACCTTCTCCTCCCTGTCCCCCCATCCCACGCCGCTCCCCACATGCCCCTCGGAGCTCTAATCCCTCCTGCTGCTGTGCCGCCTTATCTGCTCCCAGCAGCTTTCCCTGCTGCAAAGCCCTCTCCCCCTCCTTCCTGGATCTTCTCCCCCTCCTTCCCTCACTCTCTCCGCTCTCTGACCAGCACCCCCTCCCGGCCAGCCCGTGTCTGCCACTCAGGCCCCTGCTGTGGCTCCTGGCTGACACTGGCTCTGTACCCCGGCGCCCTTTGCCCTCTCTGCAGCCTCAGCTCTGAGGTTGTCAGCTGCACACCCACTCCCACGGTGGCTGTGGCCATCCCAGCCCTCCCTCGCAGGCCCCATAGACTTTGTTAGTTTCTGGCTAGCCAGGATTTTTCATCTTCCTGCCCTCCCTTTCCTGGTGCCTTCCCCACTTCCTCCTGATGCCCCCACCCCATCTTGGATCTGGTGCCCTTATAGTCCCAGGGACCCATTGCCTTGGCTTGGGAGCACCTGAAAGGAGATGGGAAGTGTTGGTATGAGACTCGGGAGGGTGCTGGGCAGGGCTGGCCCTAGGAAGATGGGGTGGGGGTGCAGGGAGGACTGGCGGACCGTGGGGGCAGGGCCTGGCGGTGGGACGCTAACCCTCTTCAGTTGCCTCAGATCACGTTCGGGCCTCCCCACCCCCCTTCACTGGGACTCTCATTAACCGCTTCTCCTGCCTCGTCCGCGGCATAAATAACCCAGATAAATCAGCCGCCGTCCGCCCCCCGCCCCTCGGCCCCCGCACAGCCCGTTTGTCACCGCTGTGTGCTCACCAGCCAGGCCTGGCCCAGCCCCAGCCCCAGCACCCCCATCCTGTGCCTTCCCGCCCACATCTGTCCCACACTGGCTCATCACTTGGTCCGCACCAGGGGCAGGTGTCTGGGCTGCAGAGGGTGTCCTCTGGGCGAAGGGGGAGGCTGGGTAACCTTAGGAGAATGCTGGCTAGGAGTTTGGGGGGTCATAGGATTTATGAATGGGGCCAACAGGCAAGGAATCTGGGCGTCAGCTTGGGGGTTCCTGTGCTTTCAGAAAGCACCCTTGGAACCCCCTAAGTTGGATCCTGGAAGGTCTCTGGGTCTGCCTTTGGGGCATTTTGCCCAAACAAAATCTCCATGCCTCCTCCCAGGAACCTGGAGGCAGAAACCCACTTCTCTCCCTGTCTCTCTCCCCCTCTGCCCCCCAGCCCCCGCTGCCGTACCAAACCTCGTCCCAGTCCATCTACCCCTCAGTCTCACTGTCAGGAAGCTCATCCCCTGGCGGGCGGAGGCGGGTGAACTGGACTGGGAATAAATCTGAGGAATGGGGACAACCGGAGAGCCAAGGAACCTGGGATGAGGCTTCACATTCTGACCCCGCAACACCCAGCTCCCCTGCACTCGCAGCCCAGGACCCCTAACAGCCCTGCCCCCTATCTCATACCCAGCTCCGGGCCTGGCTAGCCACACTGGTCCCTGATGCCTCACTGCAAGGGGCAGCTGGTCCCCTGGGAGTGGGTGGGGGAAGCAGGGAGGGGTGGGGAAGCTTGGGCGCAGGGCTGGGGTGGGGGTGGGGAAGAAGCTGGGCCGGGCCCCAGGGACCAGCTGGGCAATGAGCCGGGGAAGCAGCCGGGAGGCTAAATGAGGGAGATTATCACCCAACTGCAGCCGGGCAGAGAGGGAGGCAGGCAGGGAAGCGGGGAGAGGGAGGAGAGAGGGGACCGGGCCAGAGGCAAAGGGGGTATGGAGAGACAGGGAGGGGACCAGGGGGCCTGGAGAGAAGTAGAGGGAAAGGTCAAGAGATGAGCCGGAAGGACCAGGGAACTCCCCCAGAACATCACCAGATTCCTGGAGGTCTGGGAGACTGGAGGCTGGGGGCTTGGGGACAATTGGAGACAGCTGGTCGTGGGGCAGTGGTGGGGGTGTGCAGGCAGCTAATTGCTGCTCCACTTCCTGGCAGCCTGGAGCTCCCCTCACAGCCCCCCCACCACCGCACACCCCTTATACCAGTTACCACTCGATTTCACTCCTTATAGAGGTTGAAGGCGACTGGCCATCCCTCAGGAGGAAAGAGGGTGTGATTTGTCTCATGATGGAGGCCAGTATGTTGTTGGGAGAGTGTGACCTCAAGATCTCAATGGATGCTGGGGGAATTCAGAGACATGTATTCGCTCCAGGGTAGCAAAGAGTGCTGGGGAGAGCTTGGGGGGCAGCTCCCCGCTTTCTTGGCAGAGCCCCAGACTGAAGTAACCTTAAAAAAGCAATTAAATCACCTTTAAAAAAAAAACAGTAAAGGAAAATCAATATTAGGAGAAAGGGGAAGAGAGAGAAGGATGGGGAGGAACAGTGCAGGGAGCTCTGGAAAGATCTGGAAGTCTACCAGGGAGGGGAGAGCAGAGGAGGGGCTGCCTGGGCATGGGACGGGGTGGGGGGGGGCGCTGTCTGTGGTCACTTGGACACTTTCAGTGCTAACTCAGCAGCTTCCTCAATGCCAACGCCACTTTCCCCTCCGGGACGCTATGTCCCAGCCAGATGCAGCTTCTGCCCCAGGGGTCTTATCTTCCCAGTGTGGGGAACCAGCTGACCCAGGCTTATCAGAGGCCTGGGGAGAAGCCCAGCTGTGGGGTCCCTGGGGAAGCCACTTTGCCTAAAGGCTCGGGACAACCTAGGTTGGGCACCTTGCATGGCCAAGGCTGGGTGAGTGGGCAAGCTCCGTGCTAACGTGACCCTGATGGGGCCTGACCTGGCCTTGCAGCCAGGGTGGGCAAAGTGGCTCCCAGCCTCCTAGGGAGCCATCCCTGGGCCCCTCCCCTGAGGCCAGGCAGAGGCTGTGGGGCCAGGCCTGACGCAGGGGGCGGGGTGGCCGTTGGGCCGCGGGTGGACCGCGGGCTCTAATCCCCAGCAGCTGCCGTTTCCCTCAGATCGATTCCCTTCTCACTTTTTTTTCAGCTGCTGGTTCCACGGCTTGGATCGATGGAGCCACCTCCCCCCCCGCCCGTCCGCACTTCCTCTCCCTGCTGCTCATTAGCGCCCCGATTAATCAGCCCCCCTTTCCTCCTGGGGACAAGGGCTTCCTCCCCCATGAGGGCACATGCTCTCACATGGGGCCCCAGAGCACAAGCACTGATTCTTGCCACCCCACCCTGGGGGCATGGATGCGTCCCCTCCCGGCCAGTCAACCAAGGCTCCCACCCCTGCCTATGATGGTGGCCCACATGCCTGCTTCCCCTCCACAATAACACAGCAGACCCCTTAGGGCTCTCCTGCCCCACTCTGCCAGGCACCCCTCAAACCCATTTTCTTAGGAGAGCATTCACTCCCATTGACGTGCAGCACATCTTTCTGCTCCCTTCCACGACCCCATTGGGGCTCTTCCTCTCCCTCCATTGCACGCCCTCTCCCCCTACATATAAAGCACCCCCCCGCAGCACACCTCCCCTTTGCTCCCTGGCTTGCTTACCCAACACCCCTCCCCGCAAGGCTGGTTGTGGCAAGGGATTTGGGGAAAATTTGGGGAAGCAAAGTGGCCATAGATATGCAAGCTGGCTGGGGTGCCAGCTTGAATGACTGAGATTGGGGGTGGAGGCAAAATGAGGGTGAGGGCAGCCAGCCTCCAGAGGGGGCAGGGGCATGGTGGGTGTTGAAGTCAGGAGCAAAGCTCCAGGAAAGCTGAGAATCTTGGAGTCACAGTTGTCCCCTGGTCGGTCTAGCCTGCCCTCCTCTACCCGCCTCCCCTCCCTCATTCAAACAAGTGGCTCTCTCAAGGAGTTTCTGGAAGCTGCTGTGAGCCGGGTAGTGGGATCAGGTGGTGGCTGGGTGCTGGAGTCAGCCGTCTCGGAGGCCAGGAGGTGGGGAATAGCGTTGGCTGACCCTTTCTGGGTGTGGACCAGGAAAGTGGCCAAGAGTGAGCTGAGGACCCTGGGCATGGCACCCTTCCCTGGCTGGCCGGGGAGTAGGGAGATCTGGGGACCCAGTGAGCGGTTAGGGTGCGGCAGGAGTTTGGGGGATAGCCCCAGTCTCGGGATCCCGGTCCTGGGCTGGGGACTGCCCCCTCCCCTGGACTGGCTCCTGACGCCCGTGCTGCGGGTGAAACGCTGTTGACATGTCCTGAATTATTAAGCGCGGGGTGGGCTCCGGAGCACATGCTGAGCGGAGTGGCTGGGGCTGCGCGGCGTGGCGGAGCAGCGCTCGCTCCCTCGCTCACTCGCTCGCTCGCTCGCAGGGACACACGCAGGGGCTGACAGCTGTGCTGGTGCTGATAAGGGAAGCCACAAGGAGACGATCGAGGAGAGAGACAAGCGGCAGCAGAGGCAGCAGCGGCAGAGGCAGCACCAGGGCTGTGGAGCTGCTGGGAGTGGGAGTGACTCCCCCACCTCGGGCCCCCACCCTGTCCCTGTCCTCCTCCCGCTTGCCCGGAGTTTAGAAGAGCAGCCGCTGCCACCACCGCCACTCGGGAGGGCACCAGGGCTGCTGGCTAGGGAGGGACGGGGCAGGGAGGCTCTGGCCAGTCCCAGCAGCCGGCGACAGATGCCGATCGAGATTGTGTGCAAAATCAAATTTGCTGAGGAGGATGCGAAACCCAAGGAGAAGGAGGCAGGGGATGAGCAGAGCCTCCTTGGGGCTGCTCAGGGGGCAGCAGCCCCCCGGGACCTGGCCACCTTTGCCAGCACCAGCACCCTGCATGGACTGGGCCGGGCCTGTGGCCCAGGCCCCCACGGACTGCGCAGAACCCTGTGGGCACTGGCCCTACTCACCTCGATGGCCGCCTTCCTGTACCAGGCGGCTGGCCTGGCCCGGGGCTACCTGACCCGGCCTCACCTGGTGGCAATGGACCCTGCTGCCCCAGCCCCAGTGGCGGGCTTCCCGGCTGTCACCCTCTGCAATATTAACCGCTTTCGGCATTCAGCACTCAGCGATGCCGACATCTTCCACCTGGCCAATCTGACAGGGCTGCCCCCCAAAGACCAGGATGGGCACCGTGCCGCTGGCCTGCGCTACCCGGAGCCCGACATGGTAGACATCCTCAACCGCACTGGCCACCAGCTCGCCGACATGCTCAAGAGTTGCAACTTCAGTGGGCATCACTGCTCCGCCAGTAACTTCTCTGTGGTGAGTTCTGCCAGCTGGGCTCCTGGCCCGGGGTGGCCGGAGGCCGGGGAGCAGGGAGGAGTGGTGGCAGTGGTGTGCAGGGCATCCTCAACAGGGCTTCCCTTCCTTTCGCCACCAGAGGCTGGCCTCGTGTCTCTCCAAGCCTGGCTTCTCCCTCTGGCTTCCCAGCCGTGGAGCAGTGGCCGCTCACAGGGGCTTACCCTGGGGTGCCTGCAGCTCCTCTTCTAGGTCTTGCTGCTGCTGCAGTGCCCACGGCTGGAGGCTGGAGCGGGGGGTCCCCGGGGTGGGCCCAGGTGTCCTGGAGCTGGCTAGGTTGCAGGGAAGGGACGCACCGTCCCAAGGCCAGACCAACTGACTCCCATTTTGCTCTTGCCCCCTTTTTCTTCTGAGGCTACTGGATTCTTCCCACCAAATGAAGGAGATGGGGAGGGGAGGTTTGGGGGGCTCCATCTAGGGAAGGACTCTGGGTGGCCTCCTGGGGAGCTGGCCCCGTGGGCAGACTGGAGAGAGCCAGTCTTCAGGACACTGGGTGCCAGTGTCTCTTCTGGATCTCTGTGTGTCGCTCACATGCCTCCCCTCACAGACGCCCTCACACATCCCTCTTTCATTCTGCCCTCCAGCCCTGCCGGGGGCCAGTCCCCTCCATCTCCTGTTCTCGCTGCTCCCATGTCCAGCTATGGCTCTTACACTGGGAATCACTGGTTCACTCTTATGTGCATAACTCACCCTCACTGCTGCCCCAGCACGCCTGCACTCTTGCACACGTGCACACGCGTGCCTGTGCGCGCACACACACACACATAGCTGGGGGACAGTTTCCTGCACACTCCCTCTCACAACACACTCAGTGTCCCTGTCACGACACTCACATGCACACCTGCATACCAACACACCCGGAGAGCCACTCATCTCCACGCCTGTCCCCCAGCTCTCGCTGAGCTGCCAAGGACAGGGTCCCACTGTGGCTGCCATCCCCTCTCATGACACCCCCACCCCCATCTATCCCAATGGCTGCTCCCCATTTGGAGACGGCCGGCGCCATCTCTCACCTACGTGTGAGCACAAACACGCGCACCCTCTCTGAGAGAAGGGCGTGAGCTTGGGCTGCTCTCCCATGCACGCCTCCCACAGTCAGGTATGTGAGGGGGTGGGCGTGTCTTGTACGTAGCCTGCCTGTCAGGCCTCCATTCACCCACAGTCACCGGGGATCTAGTATTCATGGCGCTCTCGATGCTTGTCCCCAGTCCACAGTTTGCTCCCAGCGTTGTGTGTGCGTGTATGTTTCATCCTGGTTACCACTGCCCAGTGCGTATGCAAATGTTTGGCGTCAACACGGTGCCCACTCCGGTCCAGCCTCCAGTAGCCAGCCCCAGTGATAGGGACCCCCGCCAGGTTCTCACTCACCCGCTGCCTCAGGATCACCAGGAAACATGCTCCAGCCAACGACGTTCCTGGCTCCCACCACGCCTGCAGTGTCTGGGACCTCCCGCCATTGGGCAGGGGAGTTAGGTAGAAATAGAGGAACAGGAGGGGGAGCATTGTGCAGGGGGAAGAGTCGAGGGCATTGGCCTGTTGTCCAGCTGTCCACCCCTCTCCTAGGGAAAATCACTGCTCCCCAAAGCCAGGGTTGGTAGAGTCCCCGAGGAGGAGGTGGGATATGGAGGGTGAGTGTGGCCTTTAGGATTCATGGGGCTCTGCTGTCCTCCGTCCTTACCCCTCCGTGTTGGGGGCTGGGCAGAGCTCAGTCTCAGCAGGTGCTGTTGGGGCAGAAATCAATGGGGTCTTTGTGTCCCTGAGCGGGAGTTGGGGGTGGGCAGGAAAGGGGAAGGGTGAGGAGACCTCAGTGGGAGGAAAGGAGAGGAAGAGCTGGAGGGGGTGAGAAAGTAAGGGGAGGGAGGCAGAGGGAGCTTGGCCTCCAGGCTAGGAGGCGGTGCCTGGAGGATACAGGAACGGGGATCCCCTGATCAAGGCTGGTGAGTCCCCGGAATCCTGGGGATGGTCCGGAGGAGTGTGGGTAGATTTCCCACAGGCCCTCTGGTACCCTGGGGCTGGAGAGAGGAGGATGGTAGAAGTCTGTGGGGTGAGGTTCTGGTGCTGGGGCAGGACAATGAGGGGTCGAGGGCACAGCCAGAGTTGGGGGACAGGAATTCCCCTTTGGGATTTGGTTCCCCCCACCGGTGTCTCCAGCCCAGCCTCTTACCCTTCTGCCCACGCTGCGTCCCCTGTCTGCTGAGTGTCACTCTCCCTTGGGCCTGGCATTCAAGGGCTGAGCGTGCTGCAGATTCACCAGGGTCTGGAATTGCAGGATGGGCTGGGGGGCCCATCGTCCATGGCAGTGGGGAAGATGGGGTGATGGGGTGTATAACAGGGAAAGACTGGAGAAGGGGCATGGAGATGAAGACGCAGGTGCTCTGAAAAGGATATGAGGTCCGTAATCAGCTCTGTGGTGAGGACCTGGAGTCAATGATGGGAATTTGCAGTCTCTGGCGGGGAGACGGTGTGTGAGCTGGTTGGTGGGGAACCTGCGGGGTGTGGGTGGTAGGATGGCCCGAGACAGGGACAGCCTTCACCGAGGGGCTGTTATGTGTTTTCTGTTGCTTTCCCTGTTTCCTCCTTCCCACTCCCCACTCTGCTGTGACCTTTCCTCCGGAATCCAAGTTAATAAATGTCACATTTTCCAGCCTATTTTTACTCCGGGTAATGTGCCCTCCCCCAGTCCCCTCTGCTGCTGCTCTTGCTTCTGTTACCACTGCAATCGCTCTCCCCCACGCTCCCTATATCCCCTCATGTACTCCCCATCAGTCAGAATCAGTCAACATGGAGTTCTGTGTGCCTACTGTGTGCTGGACTCCCTGCTTGGAGCTGCAGGGGACAGCGAAGACGAGAAGCCCTGTCCCTGGTCCCTGTCCTCAAGCAGCCTATAGTCTCATGGTAGAGTGGGGACAGGGACACTCAGAAGCTTAAGCAACCATGTGAGAGTTAATCAGCCAAGCAAGTGGTATCATAAGGTGCCAGACGAGGTGCATGGGTAGGAAAAGGCCTAGTTCAGAGAGGGAGAGGCCACTCTAGGTGGAGGAGAGCTGGAAGGCCTAGGGGATGGGGCAGGCTGGGCACAGTTTGGAGAGGAAAAGAGGGAAGAGGGGAGAGAGAGGAGAGGGCCCTGAGAGGTGTCCCCGTATGTTCCCTCTGCTCCAGCTAGTTTACCTCGGCTTCTCTCCTCTCCCACCTCCTCTCCCTACTCAGTCTTGTATCATCCCACTCCCACCCTTTCCACCCCCTGTACGTCCCCCACCCCAGCCTCATAGACAGCTCTCCCTTCCTCCCCGATTCCTGCCGCTATCTGCTGCCCACACCCCTTCCTCCAAGCCCCAGTTCTGCCTTCCCCACTGTGGCCTGCTCTCATCCTGCCCTCTCACTAAAAGGCAGAAATCACTCTTTCTCCCTCGGCTTCATTTCTTGAGCTGTAAAATGCAAGGGTGGCTCTAAAATTCAGCATCTCCTCTCACCTGGGGACCACCAGGATTCGAACCTCTGCCCTACCCATTAAGCTGTGTGTGGGCTCGAGGAAGCCAAATAGCTTCTGTGAGCATCAGTTTGTATGTTCTTGAAATAGGATATTAGAACCTACAAACTGGGGATTGTGGTGAGGAATAAAGAGATGCTCCTGAAGAGCTCAGCACACTACCTGGCACACACATCGTATACACTGTGTAAGCGTCGCTGTTATAAATGCCGCCACCCCAACTGCTGGCTATCTTTAACCTGACTGTTCTCAGCACCACCTACTAGTTTCTGACCCGTGTACTGGCATCTTCGTTACTCTCCGTTACCTAGTCTTCTCCCCAATTTTGACCCTCTGGCTCACACCCTCCTTTGCCCTGTTGTAGCATTCCCATTCTATCCAGCGCTCCAGAATATGCTCACACGTGTGCATAGGTGCCGGGAATGTGCACACACTGTCTAGAGGAGTGCTGGGGCCATAGAACATTCTGTGATGCTGAAAACGCTGTGTCTGTGCTTGTCCAACATGGTAGTCGCTAGCCACATGTGGCCGCTGAGTACTTGAAATGTGATTAGTGCGACAGCAAAAATGAATTTTTAATTCAAATAGCCACATGTGGCTAGAAGCTGCCGTGCTGGACAGCGCAGCTCTGGATGGCCCTAGGAATTAGACTGTCTGGGTAGGGCAGGGCTGGGATTGCAGCTGGGGCCACAGGATATAAGGAGGTAGCTGCAGGCTGCGATTGGAAGTTGGGCCATCTACTCTATGGCTTTGATCTCAGGTTGAGCTGAGGACAGGGCCTGTGTCTGGGGGCTGGGGACAGTGGGGTGTCTGGAAACACCATGTGAGCAAAGGCGCTCTTCTTCCCAGGTGTAGGACATGACCTTGGTCTTTTGCATGCTACTGTCTGGGAAATTGAGGCGTGGGGGAGGTGGAGAAGCCCTGAGAAGGCGTGGGTAGGAGCCAGCCCTGCTCCCAGGGTTCCTCGAGGGTCCAGGCAGCCCCTGGAGGGCCAGGAGCCCGGGGCCCTGAGGGCACCTCACTATCTCCCTTCCCTGTGGACTCCCGGGTCTCCCTCCCCCTCCTGACCCTCCTTCCCCACACGCTGGTGACTGCCGTGACTATTAATCACTCGCCCTGTTCTCTTCCTCTCTACTAATCAGGCACAATTAGACAAGGCCTCTTCCAGCTGGGCAGTCCCCCTCCCTGCCCTCCTCCCTCCTCTCCCAGCCCCACCCAGCCGCCAGCCAGGACAGCTCTGAGGCACTGAACGGGCATGCAAGCCCTCCCTCTCTCTCTCTCTCTCTCTGGCTGTCCCAGGCCCCAGTTTTGGGCTCCTCAGCACCCACTCCTTCTGTCCCAGAGACCTCCTTAGCCCCTTCTCTTTCCAGTGTGTGGTAAGGCCAATACTGACGGTCTCTGCCCTCGACCCCCTGCCGTTGGCCCTGGGAGGAGCTACTCCACACTCCATCCCAAATCCACACCTTTGTCACTGGGCTGGAGGTTCCAAGGGCTGCCTCTTGCCCCGTTGGCTGTGGAAGGGAGCGGGTGTCCTCTGAAGTGGGTCCAAGCCTCTTATCTGCCGCACAGCCTTCCCTCTGACTCCCCCTGCCTGTCCAACCCTCTGTCCCCCATGGTCCCAGCTTCTCCTGGGGCATGAGCCTTGAGCACATTTAGTTCATCTGGTTCAGGGCTGATCCTGCCCTCAGGAGCCAGGCAGATCAGGTCAGGTCAGGGCTGGGGGACACAGTACGGAGGAGCGAGGTCTGGGGAGAACTGAAGACCTGTAGCCTTGAAGGGCGCAGCTGCTCCTCAGCCCCAACTAACTGTTGCCCCGTGTGAGGAGCCCAGCGTGGCTGGGTCTTCTAGTTTCTCAAAAGCAGCTCCAAATGGTGATTATTTTAATAGAACAGTAACTGATTTTTAAAACACTGAGGGCTGCCTATTCCTCAGATTGCAGAACCAGGTGGCCCCGCCTTCCCCACCCACCTTGCACCCCACACCAGTGGCCGAGACTCAGACCCGCCTGGAGGGGGTGCTTTCGGCCTCCCTGCCTGGGCAGTGGAGTGGGTGGAGGGTAAGTGGTGTGGCCCAGCAGAGAAGGGCAGGGACTGTCACTGTCTCAGAGGTCTGGTCTTCAAGGGCAGGGGGAGGGCTGTGAGGGACATGCCCCACCCAGCCCCACTCAGCAGCCCCATGGCCTCTTCATTAATCAGGAATCAGCCCCGAGCTGGGCTCATTATCAGCTCAGCGTCTCATGCACCGCTGGAAGATGCTGATTAGCGTGTGAAGAAATGGCCCCGCGTCCTGTCCCCCTCTGATCCTCCCTCTGTCTCCCCGGCCCACGCTCCTTCCTGGACCCCCACCCTTGCCCTTCTGCTTCCTGGGAGGAATCTGCTCCCTCTAGTGGCTGGCGGCAGGGCTGCCTCTGCTAGGTCCAGGCAGGGGGCAGGAAGGATAAGGAATGGAGAGGCACGGGCACCCAGGGAATACCACAGAGAGCATTGGAATTCGAGACCCAAGCTACTTAGCTCCGGAGTCAGTGGGTCCCATGGGCAGGCAGGAGGGAGTGAAGGGGGTGGAGCCTGAGGTCGTCCAGGAGAGATGG
Organism: Cacajao melanocephalus; assembly: GCA_963573385.1. Classification (NCBI taxonomy): domain Eukaryota; kingdom Metazoa; phylum Chordata; class Mammalia; order Primates; family Pitheciidae; genus Cacajao; species Cacajao melanocephalus. The sequence continues at coordinate 130,144 of CAUYLG010017202.1, forward strand.
ACAGCCACCCTGGAGGAGAGGCCGGCCTCGGGCTGCTGAGTTATCAGTGTTCCCTGCCCTTCCACGCTGGCCCTGCAGCCCACCTCCTTCGAGCAGCTGGGAAGAGGAAGTGGGAACGGCCAGCACTTGGGGCAGGAGGCCCGAGGGGAGAAGATCTGCCACGTTTTTTTGTTTGTTTGTTTTTTGAGTTTTTGCAAATCATGGTGGAGACTTAGGGTCTTCGGAAGGATGAGTGAGGGTAGGAAGGCAGGAGGACAGAGGGGCAGAGACCCTGAGAGTGGAGACGGGAAGGTTCAGTGGTGTGTTTTACCAGGAAGAGGTGGGCAGGGGTCTGCACTTCCTCCCCTGGCTCCTAGGCTGGGGCTGGCAGTGCTGGAAATCCAACCCACCCCTCAAATGCTCACCATGCCCTTGGGACACCCGTGGGTGTTGGGTTGGAGGGGGAGCAGTTCCAGAGAGATAGGCACGGGCTGCCGCAGCCGAGGCGGCAGCAAGAGTTCAGAGAGGAGCCACGGGATGATTAAGGGGAAATGGAGGATTGATTTAGGAGGAAAGATTAAAGGAGCTAAATCCGTGGCGCTTGGCTCAGCGGTGACTAAGCGTGGACAGGATAATAGCTTACAAATGTGTGGAAGGTGTAAATACCAAGTAGGGGGAGGGGAGGCTGCTCGGCGGGCCCGGGGGGCGCGGTGGGGGCTGGGCAGGCCCCCAGGAGGGCTGGAAACCCCAGGGCGACTCCCCGGTGGGGACGGCATCTCCCCACTGGGGGCTCTCAGGGGAGGAAAACGGGGTGTTGAGGAGCCCCGGGTTCCTAGCAGGGGTTCCGTTTCTGGCCGCAGCCTCCCGGGCCTCATGCTGATCTCTACGTCTCACTCCCGCCTGGTTGGGGATCTGAGGTCGCCGGTTCAAATCCCACCCGAGCACTCGAGTCCCACGGCGCCCCTCGGCCCCGGGCCTTCCGGCCACTTCAAGCCCGCCAGCCAGGCTCCGCTGCAAGTCCATCTCCTCTGCCCCATCGCCCCTTCTCCGGCCGCGGCGGGGGCGGGCGGCGGTGTCTCCCTCCGCGGTGGAAGCCTCTGGCGCTGCTGTGTGCGGAGGTCACTTTGCCGAGGAGCCGGGAGCCGGGGGAATGCAAATGAGGCAGACCCAGGGAGGAGAGCAGAGGAGCCCGGAAGAGATGGGAGGGAGGGCGCTCGGGCGCGGTGATGGATGCCTGCCCCGCGGGAGGGAGCGGCGTGGGGGGGCGGCAAGGCGCGTGAGCCGGTGGGTGCGGCCCGCTGGGTGCGGGTGGGGCCTGGGAGGCCGGGCTGAATGTGCGGGAGAGGGCGGGGGTCCAGGGCTCCTGGAGGCGCACACTCACCCACCCACCCACCGTCCCCGCCGCCACCTTCTGTCTGGTCTCCTGAACTCTCGCCTGGCTGTGGGTGTGTTCTCCACTGTGTAAGCAAAACTCTTGACGAGGAACTTTGCATCGAGGGGCAGGAATGTCAGGGAAGGGCTTCCTTACCAATTCACTAATTAAAAATGACTGTCTAGGTGTAAGGCCTAGGCGGTCGCTGCCCGGGGGAACGGGTTTGACTGTTTACCTGGGTCCTGGAGGCCTTTATCCTCTGGTTCTCCTCTCCCGTGGAAGCGCCGGGCCCGTTGGGGACCACAGCCTTGTTCCACCGCCCCCAGCCCTCCCTGGCTCCTAGGGCTCCCCGGTCCCTTCCACCACAGCTCACACTATTACATTTGAACAAACACCGCGGGCGTTGCCTCCTGGATCCACCGGAGGGAGGAAGTGGCCCTGAAAAGCTCATGTGTGGGGGTGGAGGCGGGAAGGTGGGGGTCCCAGGAGGCACCTGTGGAACCAGGCCTGCTGAGGGCAGCTGTGTCTTCTTCCTCTTTCTTTTTTTGAGATGGAGTCTTGCTCTGTCGCCCAGCCTGGAGTGTAATGGCACCATCTCAACTCATTGCAACCTCTGCCTCTTGGGTTCAAGGGATTCTCCTGCCTCAGCCTCCTGAGTGGCTGGGATTACAGGCGCCTGCCACCATGCCCCACTAATTTTTTGTATTTTTAATGGAGACGGGGTTTCACTATGCTGGTCAAGCTGGTGTCGAACTTCTGGCCTGGTGATCCACCCACCTCGGCCTCCCAAAGTGCTCGGATAACAGGTGTGAGCCACCATGCCCGGCCTTCTTCTTTCTTGAGTGTGGCATGTTCAGAGTTTTGGAACAGGAGTGCAATTTGGCTTGTTCAGAGTTTTTCCTGACCTTCCAAGCCAAACTGCACTCCTGTTCCACTGTGGTGGCCTTGGCTAGGTCGTCCCATCACAATCAGGATCACAACTAGTAACAATCTATCTATTTGTGTCACTGGTGGATTTGCGTGTTTTGTGAACATGCCGTATGCGGTTCAAAGTGTTTATGTTGTAAGTGCCCCATAAACACTTTTGTTTTTTTGAGACGGGGTCACACTCTGTTGCCCTGGCCGGGGTGGAGTGGTGCTATCACAGGGGCTCCCTCAGCCTCCCTCCAGGGCTTAAAAGATCCTCCCACCTCAGCCTCCTGAGTAGCTGGGACTACAAGTGTGAGCCACTGTGCATGGCTAATTTATTATTATTATTTGTAGATAGAAGGTCTCACTCTGTTGCCTATTGGTCTCAGATTCTTGGGCTTAATTGATCCTCCCACCTTGGCCTCCTAAAGGGCCGGGATTAAAAACGTGAGCCACTGCACCTGGCCCATAAGTACTTTGAATGAATGTCTCTGCAGCCAGACAGCAAACTCCTTGAGGGCAGAGGCTGTTTTGTTCTCTGTTGTGTGTCCAGCATCAAGCACAGTGCCTGACACTGTTGAGCACAGGCTCCACGAATAGTGTCAGACAAAGTAAGTGTTGTTTGAACACTCACCAGTTCCTCAGTGCCTACTGTTTGTAGGTACTGTATACCAGGTGTATGTCACACAGTGGCAATGGGTGGACTCCAGGGCCACATTACCTGTTCCCCTGTCAGCTCCCTTATCCTCTCTGTACCTCCGTTACCCTGTCTGTAAAATGAAAACGATAGGAGTACCACCAGCATAGGAGTTTTGTGAAGATTAAGGGGTTAATCTATATAAAGTGCTTAGAACTGTGCCTGGCATGGCGGTAAGTACTAAGTAAATGTCAGCGGTTACTATGGTTTACGTGCATTCTCTTTTCCTCTGAAGGGTGCCTGTTGTTGTTCCCATTTTACAGATGAAAAATGGAGGATCGGAGAGGTTAATTGATTGAATCTAAATCCCACAGACTTAAGGGCAAGGCCCGGATGTGAGCTAGGTTGGGCTTTCCATCTGGGTAGGAAGCCCTATCTCAGAGCCTGGGGGTTTCGCTCTGACAGAGCTCCATCCTCTAAGCAGCTCCCAAATTGCAGAGAGAGCCTGCAAGGTGCTTGATGCCCGGTGAGGATGCACCCAGTGGGAATCCAAGATCGAAATGGCTGCACTGTCCTGGTAGGAAGCACTATTTCCCAAAGGGCCTCACCCCTCCCGTGAGCACCTGCCAGGAATCACTGAATTGATCTCTAATCCTCTCATCTAACTTTAGGAGGAGGAATTACCATTCCCCTTTTACAGATGAGCAAACCAAGGCTCAGAGAGGTTCAATCACACATCCAAGGTTATTTGTCTAAAGTCGGTGGGAGAGGCTGGATTTGAACCTGCTCTGTCGGGCTACAAAATATATGCCCCTTTCTGTTAACATATATGTTATGGGTATATATGTTATGAGCCTCCCATGTATCAATTTCCAGCACCACATAGTGATAATCTCTGCCCTAGCTTGGTTCATGCTGGTCTCGACAAACCCTTTATTACATGGCCAGTCGAGGTGGCTCATGCCTGTAATCCCAGCACTTTGGGAGGCCGAGGCAGGTGGATCACCTGAGGTCAGGAGTTCAAGACCAGCCTGGTCAATGTGGTGAAACCCCGTCTCTACTAAAAATACAAAAAATGGCCAGGCATGGTGTTGCATGCCTGTAATCCCAGCTACTTGGGAGGCTGAGGCAGGAGAATCACTTGAGCCCGGGAGGCGGAGGGTGCAGTGGGCTGAGACCGTGCCATTGCACTCCAGCCTGGGCAACAAGAGCAAAACTCCGTCTAAAAAAAAAAAAAAAAACCTTATTACTGGTACACGTATATGACTGCACTTTGCAAAAGCCTTTCACATACTTCCTTTCTTTTGAGATGTGCGCCTAGTCTGGGAAATAAGCAGAGACTTCTGTCTCTGTTTGACACATGAAGAAACAGGTCCAGAGAAGTTGATGAATCACCTTACTAACCAAAGTCACACAGGCTGTCAGTGGTGGAGCTGGAGCCGAAACCAGGACCCGCTGACTCCCCGGGAGGTAATGATGGCCTGTCCTGTGAACCTGGGGTCCACTTCTGAATCTGCCCCTGTTTTCCGCATGCCCTTGGATATGAACCTGGCCATCTCCAGTCCTGTTTCTGCCTTTGTACAGTGAGTGATTGGACTGAGTGGCCTCGAGAGTCTGAGCAGCACAGACACCAAGGCATTTTGGTTGGTGCCATCTTCCTTCCTCTGCCCCTGGAAAGGATAGAGAAGGAAGAGGCTTTGAACCGGGATACTGGGCCACCCCTGAATAAAGCCAGGCTCTGGGAGCTGTTCCACCCCAGGGTGCTGGTCACAGTCCAGGGCAGATGAAGACGCACCCCCTTCCACTGGCCTACTCTGGACCTCGGGGCAGAAGAGTTCATTCTGGGGGTGCCTAAGTGAGAGGCATGGGGGTGGACCCCATCAATGAAAAGCTGATGGAATTTTGGGGGGAAGGGACACCAGAGAAGAGTGTGGGGGGAGGTGCCAGCACCAGAGACAGGTGCCCAGAAGGCAGTGGAGATAAAGCCCAGGCCGAAGATTAGCTCTGGGATTAGCCTGGCCTCGGCAGCTTCTGGCTGCTTCTTATCTCCTGGAGGCCCAGGGCCCTCTCCCCCGCCGCAGCTCTGAGCCCTGGCCCTGCTAATTGCCTGTTAACCCTGTGGGCTCTTCAAGGGAGGGAGGATGCGAGCAAGCCAGCCAGGGAGAGCTTTCTGGAGAAATGGGAGCTGTGAATAGATGGAGCTCTGATGGCTGAGAGAAGCCACCGCTCTCAGGAGGAGGAAGCTCTGGACAGGTCTCTCCCAACCCCTCATCACTGTCTCAGGCAGGCCCTGAGAGAGAGGGGCCAGGGAGAAGGAGGTGGAGGGCACCTGGAGAGGGGTTCCTGGTGTATGGGGTCGGGGTGGTGGGAGGAGGCTCAGGGCCAGGGAAAAGTCTAGGAGGAAGACAAGAGGCTGAGACTGTACAGCCAGACTGAGGGATCAATAGAGAAGAAAGCAAATAGGATAGAGAATGCAGTGGGCAAGGGACAGAAAGGCCAGGGGGCATCCAGGCCAATGGGAGAGAAAGAGGCCAAGGAGATGGACAGGCCAACAGAGGGCAGGGGCAGAGAGGCAGAGTCCAGGTGGATAACTGATCAGGGGCAGGGCCAGATGGGCCAGGCAAGTAGGGAAGGATTCCAGAGACAGACTGAGATCAGGAAACAGAGGCTAGCGAGGCAGACAGACCCAGGCGGGGAACACTAAAGGGAGGTGATTAGAGAGGGACAGGCAGGGGGTGGCAGAAGGAAGGTGGGGGAGGGGACCTGAGGGTGTGTGTGCAGCACAGACGTAGTCCTGTCTAGGAGCTGTCAGCCAAGGCCGGGAGGGGCTTTGGGAGGCCACATGCCCCAGCTAGGGCAAGAGGGTGGGCCTGGAGCTAAGGCAGAGAGAGAGGGAGGGCCAGACCAAAGGAGGAGGTAGGGGTCTGAGATGGGGACAGGGCCCAGAGGTTGAGGGCTGGTGATATGGAGATAGCCCCTCTGCCATTAGGACACTCCTTGGCCTGAGATCTTCCCCTGTCCATGACTGGGTCGTGCACTCTCAACTCCTCTGCATACCCTGCTGTCCCCCTTCCCCCATCTGGGCCAGTCCATGGGGAGGGAGCAGTGGACAACCTGTGGGACCTTGTGGCAGAGCTGCCGTGCCGTCTCCATGGAAGAAGCTGTGGGCTGTGCTGCCACCAGAGTTCTGCCACTTAGGAGCTGGCAGCTCCACCTGCCCCTGCCTGCTTGGCCCAGGGACTGTCTCCTGGGCAACGCCGTGCTCTGACCAGCAGTCAGGACTGACCTGGGCTGTGCAGGTGGCCTTCTCTTACCAGTCTGGCTGGTCCATTCCCTGTAGAGTATCCCTGAGACCCAGACAACTTCCACCCATCTCCCTTTGTCACCCTGACTCTGCACAGCCACCTTGAGGGTTTGTGTGCCAGGCAACCACCACCCTCACCAGCTGGGCATTCATTCTGCCCTGTGTGGGGTGGGCTCGGTACCATGTACTGTGTGTCTGTTGGAGGTACCAGGTAGGGACGCTGCCCCAGCTCCTCCGAGAGTCGTGAGCCTCCAAGAGTCATTCATTCACTGAACACCCACCAGGGGTTCTATAAGCACCTACTGTGCTTTGACATGGGGCTCAGTTCTGTTTGAATCTCAGCTGTCATTGACTTGCTGTGCACCCTTAGCCAAGTCACTTTCCTTCTCTGAGCTTCAGGTACCTAATCATTAATGGGGGTAACAATACTTAGCTCATATTGGTTTCTTGGAGACTCAAAGGAGAAAACAGATCAAAAGCACCTATCACAGGACTTGGTACAGAGTGGGGATGTTTTCTTTCCTCCTACCTCACACCTCCTTCTGCAAATCTCGCTGGGCTCTGGGGATGCCAAGAGGGAAGCAGGACTCCTGGCCACCTGGAGTTCATGGTCCCATGGGTGAGGCTGAGCTTCAGAGAGACCAGCACGTTGCCTGGCCATCAGGGCTCCGCTGAGGTGGTGCTGAATTCTGAGGGACCAGAGGGAGGAGCTCATAACTCGGGTGCCCCACATAGTTCATGCCTTCTTTAGCCTTTCAACTGGAGCATACACGCAAAACTGGCTGTGTCAGCAAGAGCTGATTCCAGCATCTTCTTGGTGTCAAATAGGAAGAGGTTGAGTACTTTCCAATTTCTAGAAACACTTACATATGCCTCGTATCTGCCTTCCCACACCATCAGGAGCCAGGATGTTTTTCTTTTTGGGATGGAGTCTCGCTCTGTTGCCCAGGCTGGAACGCAGTGGTGTGATCTCAGCTCACTGCAATCTCCGCCTCCTAGGTTCAAGTGATTCTCGTGCCTCAGTCTCCTGAGTAGCTGGGATTACAGGTGCCCACCACGACACCCAGCTAATTTTTTTTTTGAGACGGATATTGTTCTGTTGTCCAGGCTGGAGTGCAATGGCGTGATCTCCACTCACTGCAACCCCTACCTCCCGGGTTCAAGTGATTCTCCTGCCTCAGCTTTCCAAGTAGCTGGGGATTGCAGGCACCTGCTACCATACCCAGCTAATTTTTGTATTTTTTAAGTAGAGACAGGGTTTTACTATGCTGTCTCAAACTCCCAACCTCAGGCGATCTGCCCACCTCAGCCTCTCAAAGTGCTGGGATTACAAGTGTGAGCCACCGAGCCCGGATGGGACCGAGGAATCTTGCACCCTGCCCACTTCAGGGTTAATCCACCTCCAGTGACTTGGCATAAGAGCATCGGTCTAGAGTCGGGCCGTCTTGCTGGGATCTCCCCCTTCATCTAGTGCCTTTCTACTCACTGTGTAGTCCATGGACCGGCAGTTGACAGAAAGACTCAGCCTTGTCCCACCCCCTCCCCACATCTGTTTATCAGAATCTGCACTTTAAAAAGACCTTCCTGATTTGTGTGCACAAAAGCTTTTGAGAAGCCCCGAGCTTGAAGATCGTGGGAAACCAGTTGAATTCTCTGAGCCTCCATTTCTTTCTCTGTAAAATGGGGAGATAATAATACCTGCCTCACAGGGTAGTTGTGAGGAATTCATCCAGATAGAGCATGTGAAGCGTTTAGCACGGTGCATGGGGCATACTGAGGGTTCCTGAACTGCCCATGACACCCACTCCTGCCCCACAGATGGACACACAGCAGGGAGGAGGGCAGAGGTGATATCGGTGGGGTCAAGGACTTGAACCTGGAAGCTGACAAACCTGTGTGGGGGAGTGTTGAGGGAAGGAGAGGACTCAGGAGACAGGCGAGGAATGGAGGGGCAACAGATATGGAGACGAAAGGGCGGGAAAGGTACAGAGAAGCGGTGCAGAAGGGAAGGGGGGATGAGAGAAGAGAAGGGGACAGGCCTGGGGCCCATTCCATTCAACTCATCTCACCTGGATGGGGCTGGGGCAGGAGATGGGTCCCAAGGGAGGGCAGGTTTGGGGTGGGGGTGCCAGAGCAGCCAGAGCCTCACCCCTGGGTGAGTTGCACCTCTCCTCCTTCCCAGCTGTGTGACTTCGGCCGTCACCTCACTTCTCTGAGCTGCGCTGTCCTCATCTGGAGTAGTCGGGGTAACTCCACCTAGCTGGTACTGAGGGCATGTGGGCCAGCGGTAGATGGCATCATGTTCTGTGAACTCGAGGGGCTTGGTCTGCGGTGCACACGTTTTTGTTTCGGGAATGGGAGGCAGAGTGGTTGGGTGGTAGAAGAGCTGTGCTCATGAGAGGGAGGATCAGCGTTGCAGCTCTCAGAGCACTGCAGCCAGGGTCTAGTCCGTGGGGATGGGGACTTCACCCTGCCCCCAGGAGGTCTCGGGAGGACTCTTAGTTGGTTCGCTGCCCTCCACCCAGCCTCTCTCCCTTCTGCACTCCTCCTGTGAAGCTAGGCATCCAGGATCTCTTTTTCCTTCCACACCGCCTCTTGCCATTTCTCCCAGCTTTTACCAGTGGGAAATGTTCCCAGGGAGAGGGGAGGGGGAGCGGGAGAGAGTGATTGAGTGCACCGACCCCTTGCCCCCAGAGAAGGTGCTGCCTGTGATGGGTTTGACCCAGGGGCTCGTCTAGAACCTGCCTCTCCCTCAACCTCTTCTCCACCCCTGCCGCTGCACAGCTCCTAGTGGCAGCTAAATTCCCAGCAGGAGCCTGGGCTTCCATCTCCGGGGCACCAGCACCATCTGCTGTCCATGCAGGAGAACTCCGCAGAGGAAAAGAGAGCCGGGCTTCTGTGCTGCAGAGACTGCTTATTTTAGAATCCTTTGTGCCCTGTCCTGGGCCTGGGGCTGGGGACACCAGACAGCCTCACTGCTCCTGTACAGCATACACGCTCATGGGGGGTAATGGACAATGGACAGGAGACAAATAGATGAACAAGATCATCTCAGGTCTTCATAAGTACTTTGAGCAAACCAACAGACATGGATGCATGGACGATGACGTTGAACATGGCGGTGTGATGTATGAGTGTGACATGCTGAGGCCTCAGCGATGGGCATCTGCCATACCAAGACTGTGTGTGATGGGGCATTCCAGGAGAGGGGACAACAGCAACAAAAGCCCGAGGAGGAAAGGCGTCCAGGTGTCTGAACTTGTCACAGAGATGTGGGGGAGGTGGTGGGAAAGGCAGGCAAGGGCCATGTCACATGGGCGCTTTTGGGTTAAGGAAGGAGCGTGACTTCATTATGTGGGAAATGGGAAGATATTGTTGGCTAAGTCAGTGAGTGGTTTCATTGGATCTGAGCACTGTGGACTGGGCACCATGGCTTCTGGCAGGGAGGGTTAAGGGTGGACCAAGATGGAGACCAGTTAGAAGGAGATGGCAAAATGGGGGTTGCTGGAAAGGGAAGGAAAGTGGATGGATTCTCAATGTATTTCAGAAGTGGCCTGGGGGCTGGATGTTGTGGCTCATGCTTGTAATCCTGCACTTTGGGAAACCAAAGCAGAAGGATTGCTTGGGCCCAGGATTTCAAGACCAGCCTGGCAACGTGGCAAGACCCTGTCTCTACAAAAATAAAATAAAAAATTACCTGGGCTTGGTGTCACATGCTTGTAATCCCAGCTACTTGTCAGGCTGAAGCAGGAGGATGACTTGAGCCTGGGAGGTTGAAGCTACTGTGAGTAGTGTTCGTGCCACCCCTGCCTTGGTTGCAGGGGTGAGGGAAGTGGAGATTTCAGAAATTCCGACTTGAGAAACTGGGTAGTTATAGTGGGGCCGTTTACTAGGGAGGAGGAGAATGGCGGGGGGCAGGCAAGATTTGGGAAGGTGTCGACAGTTCTTGTGTTGATATGTTGTTAGGTTGGAGATGCATTTTAATTGTCTAAGGGAGGCCATCAGTAGAAAAGTTGGCACTCATTGGACAGGCTGGGCTATACATTGCCTGCTAGGATATGGGACTGGAGTGTCCAGGCAGATCTGGTGGCCTCGGTGGGGAACAGGGAACTTTGGAGTTGCATTGGCCCCTCCTTTCATCTCCCCTCCTGCTCTCTTACCCCACCTCCCAGGTCTATACTCGCTATGGGAAGTGTTACACCTTCAACGCGGACCCTCGGAGCTCGCTGCCCAGCCGGGCAGGGGGCATGGGCAGTGGCCTGGAGATCATGCTGGACATCCAGCAGGAGGAATACCTGCCCATCTGGAGAGAGACAAGTATGCAGGCGGGAAAGTGACAAGGGCCACCCTGGGGCCTGGGGCCTGGGCCCTCTGTCCCGGGATAGGTTTCCAAAGGTCCCCATCTCTGCTGTGCAGATGAGACATCGTTCGAGGCAGGTATTCGGGTGCAGATCCACAGCCAGGAGGAGCCGCCCTACATCCACCAGCTGGGATTTGGGGTGTCCCCCGGCTTCCAGACCTTTGTGTCCTGCCAGGAACAGCGGGTGAGCACCTCCTGCCAGGCCCTGGATTGGGCACAGGACTTGTCTTGGGCTCAGAGGGGATGCGGAGCCAACCTGCCCTCTAGAAGCTCACAGCTTGTCAGCTGTGTTGACTTTGCTAGGGCTGTGGGCACCGGAGGACTGGGTGGGATTCCTGGGTGTGACCTCATCATGCTCCACCTCTGCAGCTGACCTACCTGCCCCAGCCCTGGGGCAACTGCCGCGCGGAAAGTGAGCTCAGGGAGCCTGAGCTTCAGGGCTACTCAGCCTACAGTGTGTCTGCCTGCCGGCTGCGCTGTGAAAAGGAGGCCGTGCTTCAGCGTTGCCAGTGCCGGATGGCGCACATGCCAGGTGGGCACCCCAACCCCAGCCAGCCCTCCATGCCACCCTGCTGGGCTCCAGAGCCTCCTGGGGAAAGGGCCAAGGCACTGATCATGTGCACAGGCAGGTGCATGGGTACAACGTGTGTGTGTCTGTACCTATGTGAGTGTGCATGCGTGTGTTTGGAATTTTTATACATGGTTTCACCTATGCATATGGGAATGCCGGCAGGCAGATGCGAGTGTGCATGTTAATATGTATTTGTGTATGGGCATGCTCATTTACATCTGTGCTTGTGTATTTGCTGGGGCTCTGTGTGTGGGGTTCAAGCACATGTATGCAAATGTGTGTGCATGCACATATGTGCTTACATTTGGGCATGTGGGGGAGAGGGGAAGCGATCACAGATTCCAGGAATAATCTTCTCTCCTTTCAGGCAATGAGACCATCTGCCCACCAGATATCTACATCGAGTGTGCCGACCACACACTGGGTCCGTGCTGCCTTACCCTTCCCTACCTCTCCATCAGCCTCTTCATGTCTCTGTTCACTCTTCTCCTCCGTGTCTTGGCTCCTCTCCCCCCAGTCTCTCTCTGGAAGGTTCTTCCTGGGGGTTGAGCCTTAGCCCATACTTCAGTGGGGTCAGGGAGGGGTCTGCAGACCTCTGCAGATACAGACGCTTGGGTAAGTGGAGGCAGCAGGGTAGGGGGTTGCAGAGAAGCCCGGACTGGGAGTGAAGGGCTGGGCTGCTCATCTTGGTTCAACCAATGAGCTCACCCACTTTGAGAAAGTGAAATGACTTCTCTCTTAGTCTCAGGAAAAATGCATTGCTGGCTATCGGTGTGGGTAAGGCAAACCCCATCTGTCCACAGATCTTGCCTGATCTGCAGTTCATCATCTATCCATCCATTCACCGATTCGTGCATTCTCCAGACCTTTACAGCCTGTGCTGGGTACTGGAAGTGAGAGTGAGGGCGACAGCCCTGATCTAGGAGAGCTTACAGCCCGGCAGGGGTATGGACAGGCATTCCCACACAGCCCATCAGCTCCTGGAGAGGGAAGCCTTGGGTGTGCGGCAGGGCCCCGAGGAGGGGCATGCAGTGCTAGCCTGGGAAGGCAGGGAGGATTCCTAGAAGAGGAGACACGTTAGCTGAGGCCTGATGGGTGTGTAAGAGCCAGGTGCAAAGACCTTGTGGCCAGAGAGAGCATGCTGTGTCCAGGACACTGAAAGATCTGTGTGGCTGCAGGGCAGAGAACAGGGGAGGGAGTGGAAAGAGTGGAGGAGGAAGGCCAGGCACGGTGGCTCACACCTGTAGACACAGCACTTTGGGAGGCCAGAATGGGCGGATCACTGGAGCCCAGTAGTTCGAGACCAGCCTGGGCAACATGGTGAGCCCCTGTCTCTACCAAACATAAAAAAATGACCTGGGTGTCATGGGGCACACCTGTCGTCCCACCTCTTTGGGAGGCTGAGGTGAGAGGACAGGCTTGAGCCTGGGAGGTTGAGGCTGCAGTGAGCTGGGATCACAGCTTGCTCTCTAGTCTGGGCTACAGAGTTACCCTGTTTAAAGAAAAACAGTGGGGGAGGGAGGCTCTAGGATGCCAACAAAGGCCACTGGCCAGGCAGGAATGCCAGGTGAGTCCAGTGAGATGTGGACAATGCGGGGGAGGGGAGGGACTCAAAGCCAGGGACTGGCTGAGCTGGCTGCAGTAATCAAGCCTCCAAGGGCCCTGGGGCTGGATTTGAGACACTGGGCAGCCACACACACATCCAGCCCTTCTCTGTCCACCACGCCACCTGCATCTGTCGCAGGGATGATTGGACGTGTTTAGTGAAGGAACGGATGTGTGATCAGGATTAAGGAGCCTGCGAGGCACAGCAGGAGTTCACAGAGCTAGCAACGCCGGGGAGCCCCGTCCCCATCAGCCATGCAGGAGGAGAGAGACCTGTGGCTGTCGGAGAGGGCTGGCTGACAGCAGCATGGCTGGAGGAGCACAGCCTCTGCCACCTACAGCCTGACAGTGAGGAAGCCAGGCGGGAGAAATACCCTGGCGTCTCTCCCCGCTCATATTCCGTTTCTGCTGGGGCCTCCTGTTGGCCAAACCCAACCCAAAGCCAGAGGACAAGGGAGTTTAGGTGATGCGTTTGGCGGAGATCAGCCTCGTGGGGAGCAGAGCAAGGTGGAAGAGTGGAGAGTGGATCTGAAGGGGCAGGCAGAGAAAGCCCAGCACATTGAGCCTGGGAGTCTTGTTGGCCCATTTGTTCTTCTGTTTGCCCATCGATCGATCTGGCCATCTGCCATCCATCCATCCATCCATCCATCTATCCATGGATCCCAGCATCCTCTCCACATCTCCTTGTGAGTCTGAAACCTCATCTACTTGATTAGCTCTGGTGGATGGGCTCTGTCCTCCCTGTGGGTCACGAGGACCCCCCAGTCCCAGGGCGCTGGGAAGGTGCTGGGGGGTTCTGCTTATACCTGCTCTCTGGGGTCATCTGAAGCTGGTCCACGTGGGGACCCACAGCCAGTCCCCTCTAGGAAGCACCAGGGCTGGCCAGTAAAGGCCCTTGGTGTGGGTGTGCCTGCCTCAGGATGGCCCCTGGGCCTCTTCTCTGCAGCTGGTGGGCCGCTGGACCATGCTCCTCCAACTCCCACTGTAGCTGCTGCCTCTGTGTTGCAGACTCCCTGGGTGGGGGCTCTGAGGGCCCCTGCTTCTGCCCCACCCCCTGCAACCTGACGCGCTACGGGAAAGAAATCTCCATGGTCAGGATCCCCAACAGGGGCTCAGCCCGGTACCTGGCGAGGAAGTACAACCGCAACGAGACCTACATACGGTATGTGTGGGGGTTGGGGGGAGTGACTGTGTGTGTGTTGTGTGAGTGTGTGTATGTGTGTTTGTGTGTATGTGGGTGTGTATGTATATGTGTGGGGGTGTATGTGTGTACACGTATGTGTGTGCGTGTATGCTTGTGTGTTTCCTGTGGACATGTATGTTTAAGAGTGTATGTGTGAGTGGGTGATGTGTGTGTGCATTCACACTTGTAAGTGTATCTGGGAATGGGTGTGTGTGTGTGTGTGTGTGTATGTGTGAGAGAGATGGAGGCCACTCTTAACAGGCCTGGGCACATGGAGGCGGGGAGTGGGCTGCATCTCTCTCTATGATGAGTCTTCTGCCAGGAATGCCTTTCACGGCCCTTTTATTCTCCTTTTCCTTCTCCTTCGCCTTTTTTTTTGAGACAGAATGTTGCTTTGTTGCACAGGCTGGAGTACAGTGGCACAATTGTGGTTCACTACAACCTCCACCTCCTGGATTCAAGCAATTCTCCTGCCTCAGCCTCCCAAGTAGCTGGGATTATAGGCACCCACCATCTTTTTAGTAGAAATGGGGTTTCACCATGTTGGCCAGGCTGGTCTTGAACTCCTGCCCTCAAGTGATCTGCCATCCTCGGCCTCCCAAAATGCTGGGATTACAGGCGTGAGTCACCTCACCACCGGCCACAGCCCTTTTCTTCTAAGTAGCCCCACCCCCTGCTCAAGTGTCTCAACCTCCAGGGAAGTGCTTCCAGGTCCAAACGCCTTTCATCTGCGTGCCCAGTACCTGTACAGGTTTCCGTCATTACACATAGGCCATGTCTGTAACGACGGAGCCCTCTGCTTATGCGTCTTTCTCCCCTGCATTGAGGGAGAGGGACAGGATGAGGCGGGGGAGAGGAGGAACACAGTACCATGCAGGCGGAGGCAGGAGGGGCTGCCCTGAGCCTTGGGTCTGGTCCCCTATAGCCAGTCTACACTTGTGGAGCATGGTCTGGGTGCCAGGACCCGTGCTGGGTTCCGTGGGGACAGATGATTACAACATAAAACCCATGCTACAACTTGTCAGTGAGCCCACGTTTGATCATGTAGGACTGATTCTCAGGCCCCTGTGGGGGAGGGAAGCCGGGGAGGCGTGAGCTGGCCCCTTAGGGCTCTAGGTTTGGGTCTGTGAGAGGAGGTGATGGGGAGGCATCCAGTGAGAGGATGTGGGGCAGTGTGGCATGGAGCCTGAGCCGTAGGCAGCTGTTTGGAAGAAGCAGAGAAGATGGCGCTGGGGAAGAAGACGCCGGAGACAGGCCACAGGCTGCCCAGAACACCGAGAAGGGGCATTGTGGAGTGTACTGACAAGTGACAGGGGTCACTGAAGGGTCCGCAGAGGCGTTAAGGAGGAGGCAAAGGGAACAGCACTGGCTGCTTTAGAGGGAGCAGTAGGGGTTCCTTCAGGCTCAGGAGCTGTGTTTTGCTCTCCCAGGCCCTTTGCTACCCCTCAAAAGATGAAACTCACACACGCCCGCAGCTGCTTCCCCTCACAGCCTTGGGGAGTCTGGGGGTGGCTACTGACTTCCCCGTGCAACATCTCAGATCAGGACCTGCGGGATCCGGATACCCCTGCCAGCCTTCTCAGGAAGAGAGGTCCACGTGGATACCCTGCTTCCTATCTCCACAGGGAGAACTTCCTGGTCCTAGATGTCTTCTTTGAGGCCCTGACCTCTGAAGCCATGGAGCAGCGAGCAGCCTATGGCCTGTCAGCCCTGCTGGGTGAGACCGGCGTCCCTGCCCCCAGCTTGTGTGGGGGTGATCGGCCCGGCAGCTCCCTCTGACGCTGCTCTCCTGCTTCCCAGGAGACCTCGGGGGACAGATGGGGCTGTTCATCGGGGCCAGCATTCTCACGTTGCTGGAGATCCTTGACTACATCTATGAGGCAAGAGCCCTGGGAGTGCAGGGTGAAAGTGGGGCCGTGGGCAAAGCGGAAGTGGGCAGAGCGGGGTGCCTGGTGGAGCTGGCCTGGCTGGGAAGTCAGGCTCAGGATTCTCTGCCAGGGCCCCCTGATTGGCTGGCAGGCCTGAGGGCTCAGAGTGAGGAGAAGGGAATGGGTGAGGAGGATGGGGGTGTCCTACTGGGAGTTTGCTGTGGCAGTGCGTCCTATGGGCAGCCGGGTATGGTAAGGCCCACCCTTCTCCTTGGCCAAATTTCCCGAGCCCACTGCTGTCCCCTACCCTGAACCCCAAGGTGTCCTGGGATCGACTGAAGCGGGTATGGAGACGTCCCAAGACCCCCCTGCGGACCTCCACTGGGGGCATCTCCACTTTGGGGCTCCAGGAGCTGAAGGAACAGGTGAGGACGAGCTCACAGAGCATGCAGCCGTGCCTCCGGAGGACTGACTACCCCCACGGTTTCTGAACCAGCCCGTGGAGGGGGCCCTGGAGCCTCTGCTCGAGGTGACAAGGAAAGGCTGGCGATGTGAGGCCTGGAGGCGCCACTGGAGCTCTCCCTGTCCCACGCTCTCTTTCTCCTGCAGAGTCCCTGCCCAAGCCGGGGCCGTGCGGAGGGTGGGGGGGCCAGCAGCCTGCTCCCCAACCACCACCACCCCCACGGTCCCGCAGGAGGTCTCTTTGAAGATTTCGCTTGTTAGGATGGTGCTGTGACTGAAGGACAAGGACGGGGAGTCTGGGACCCCTCCTGGGATCCCCAGCACATTCTCCTCCTGCTCCCGGGAAAGGCTGGGGATGGTGCTCACTGGGAGGGCCAAGAGTCAGTTCCTGCTCTGGTCCTCCCCTGCCCTGGTGTCAGCTGCTTTGCACAAAGGTCCTTTTCCACACCCCTTACCCCCAGGCTGGTGCCCAGGGAGGGCTGAAGACCAGGCCATGGGCCCTCGTGGAGAGGAAGGGAGGAAAGGAGGAGCGGGGGGGCGGTGGGGGGAGGATAAAGCCCATCCCAGCTGGGAAGGGGAACCCTCTGTACATTTGTATATATTTAGGGAAGGCCGGGGGTGGGGGGACACAGATGTAGAAGGTGGGTAGGGATACAGGGGTGGGTGATTTAGGGATAGCCAGGGTCCCAGCCCCAATGTTAGCAGGAGGCGGAGAGTCCCAGGACTCAGGAGTGCTGGGCCGTCCTACTTCCTGCCCCTCTCCAGGCCCAGCTCCCCTCTCAGCAGGGGGAGAGGATGGCCCAGCAGGCCTGGCCCAGCTCCCAGTTCCCCCTGCACCAGCCCCCATCCCTTGAGTCCCCTCTACAGGGAGGGGGCAGGAGACAGTCCAGACTTTGGCTGAGCTTGGAGGGTGGGAGGGAGCCTTCTCAGGCCCCTCTCCCTCCAGTCTGATTTTATAAAGTGCTGACGAGATTGGGAATAAAGAGGCATAAAGAATTCTCTGTGTGTATGTGTGACCAAGCACGCACTGGGGGCTGGGGCGGGGCTGGGCACATGCATGACTTGGTCCCGGGTGAAAGCAAAGGCAGGCCCCAGCAGGGGCAGGGGAGCCTGTGTGCTCAGCCAGCCCTCCCTCCCCCACGCGTCCACCCTCAAAACTTTCAAATCACGAGTCCACATTTGGCCAGTTTACTAAAGGCAGGGAGCTTCAGCAGGGTCCAAAAGGGAGAAATTGGGAGATGCCCCCTCCTCAGCTCCCCCTTCCCCGTCAACTCTACTGCAGCCCAGCCCCCAGGGCCCAGAGGCAGGGCTGGCGTCAGGCAGACTGTACTGCATAAATAGGTGGAGGCCACAGCCCGAATCAGCAGCGTCAGGGGGCAGGGAGACTGGGTTTGGGGCAAGAAGGGGGTGGCTCTGGGGGCACCTCCCCCAGTGCTTGTCCAGAGCCCAGGGACCCACAAAGCCAGAGAGGGGACCAGTGGGCCACCTTGGGGTCTGAGGCTACAGCCAGCCCTGCCCAGCGAGGCCGGCAGGTGGCTCTGGTTTTGGGGGAGGAGCAGCTCACGGGGACAGGGTGGGGTCAGGTGCTGTTGCCCTGCTCCTGCTCGAAGAGGAGCATGGCCAGCTGGGTTCGGGAGCCAAGGCCTTCAAGCACGCTCTGGCGGCAGCGGTGGTACAGATCCTCACTGAGCCTTGCGCTGCACGTCTGGGCCCGGTAGCGCTGCAGCAGCGCCGGCTCCACCGCCCGCAGCACATGCAGACTGGAGAAGTGCAGGAACAGCTCGTACACGTCCAGGCTCTCCAGCAGCTCCTCTTCTTGTTCTGAGGCTGCCGCCAGGCGCCCACGGGCTGCCACGTAGTCGGAGTTGTAGAAGCAGGCCTCGCTGGCTGCCTGGCGATCAAAGCGGCCAGTGTCACGGCCCAGCTCTGGGGGCCCAGGCCCTTGCGGTGGGGCTACAGCTGGGTGGAAGGCTTGGAAGTGCATGGGAAAGAAGGCCTGCCAGCCGGAGATGGCATGCATGCGGCAGCGGTTCAGGAAGTCAGGTGTGAGCACCGTGTCTGGCCCGGCCAGCAGGAACAGTGTGTCCAGCGGGTGCTTCTTGGAGAGGAGATCCATGAGGCGCAGTGGCGAGGGTGCAGCTGTCTGCACACTGAGCCATGGCACCCGGGCACCAGGGAAACGCCGCTCCAGCTCTGCCACGTGGGCCTTGACAGGTGCGAAGACATCTGCATGGGCTGCGCGCTGGGCTTGGCGCGGCTCATACAGTAGCAGCAGGGTCAGGGCTGCCGCAGCATCACCAGGCTCCAGTGCTGCAGTGGCAAAGGCCTCCAGGAAGCCAGGGGCCAGGTCGCGCTCAGCCGCAGCCAGAGGCAGCAGCACAGTGAGACGTGAGGCCTCAGTGACATAGGGCACAGGCAAGATCTCTACGCGGCTCAGCGGCCGGAGCAGCTGCACTCGGCGAGTGAGGGGCCGGCGGCCTCCCTGGGGGGTCAGGGCCTCCAGCTGCAAGTCCAGCGTGTATTCCATACCCCGGGCCGGATCAAAGCGTCGGTAGCCATTAACTAGCTGCTGCTTCTGGAGCCGCAAGGCTGGATGGTAGCGGCGGTTGAGCTCCTCCAGAGCGGCCCCCAGAACATCGGCCACGTCAGCCTGGTCCACCCCATGCAGTGGGCAGCGGGGTGAGCCATCGGCGCAGGAGAAAGCATGCTGCTCTGTGAAGTAGTCCCAGCGCAGCACCTCAAAGCGGGAGGCCGGGCGGGATGGTGCTGGGATGCCCACGGGCCAGGCAGCTGCCCGGTCCCCATCGATGGCCAGACGGCTGGTATTCTGGATCTCCCACTGGATCAGAGAAACAGGCTATAAGCAAGGGACAGACCACAGGCACCAGCACACAGCTGGGGAATAGGTAGGCAGCAGGTGCCACTCAGGATGGGTCCCTAGTCCCCGGCCAACCTCTGCCCACCCAGGGCCCATACCTATCATTTCCCCAGCACAGGCAACCTAAGAGCCCTGGAGGCTCATCAGACAATGTAGAAACAGGCAGGGGCTGGGAACAGGTTTATTCTGTGATTTTAGTGCTAACTTTTCACGTCTCTGGGATCTCTGTGACCTCTCAGATCCTGTCCCCCTCACCCGCCACCCCCAGACCTAGACCATACCTGCAACTCCTGGATCTCCTGGTATGTGCGTTCCAGTTCAGCTCGGGCGAAAGCCTTGTGCAGCTGGTACATGTGCACAGGGTCACGCACAGGGTGGGCTGTCAGGGCACTTCGGAAACGAGGGTCTCCCTCCTGCACTGGCTCCCCAGGGCTCAGCTCCAGATGGCTGTAGTGCACCCCCTGGGGAGAGGAAGGGAAGGGGTCCATGAGGGTTGGCATTGCCTTCCCTTGTCTCACAGTCAGCGTCTCGGCTCCTCATCCTATGACCTGTTGTGCCCTTGCAGTCTGAGGGTTTAAGTCTACCTTGACCAGCTGTGAGTCTGCATGACCTCCAGCAAGCCTCTGCTAGCTCAGCTGCGAAATGGGCATGTGTCCTGTCTCAGAGCTGTCCAAGGGCTAAAATAATAACATCGAATACCTGTTATGCACAGAACTCCCTTATTTTCTGTAATCTTTATAACAACCCCAAGCAATAATTATTTCCATTGCACAGAGGAAGATACTGAAGCCCAGGACATTTAGTAATTTATCCAGGGTCACAGGGATAGAAAATAAATGTCCGAATTGGCATGGAAAACCAGGCCTGTATCTCCACCACCCCTTTGCCTCTCAGCAGGATTTGATCAAGACAGGAGGTATCAGTGGGGTAGCTGATCATCCCACCTCGTGGTCACCAGTGCAGCCCACCCCTGTGGCGTCCAGAATGCAGCGTCCCAGCCACTCGTCGGGGCGCGCACTGACGATGTCGTTGCGGCAGCCTTCCAGGTGGGGGCGCAGCTGCTGCAGCAGCATGCGCGAGAGCAGCACCCCAAAGCCGCCGTGGCAGTAGCGGCCTGGAGTGGGCTCTCCGCCGATGAAGTCCTGGGGCCGGCCCAGGTACAGGTGGGCGGCGGAGGCCAGGCTGAGGTGGCCAGTTAGGCGTGCCAGGCCGTGTGCCTCGGTGTAGGTGGTGTCAGGCACCAGGAAGAACCAGTCAAAGTCGTCGCCGTGCTGCTCCAGCAGGTGGCGCAGCGCCAGGTGCAGGTGCCCGATGGGCCGCTCCTCGCCCAGCGTCACCACCGCCATGCCAGGTGGGGCCCGGCGGCCCCGTGCGCCCGTCAGGAACACCACACGCTCCAGCCGGTGACCCAGTGTTCGGTTCACGGCCACACCTAGCGTGGGCAGCGTGGCCTGAGAGGTCAGCACCGCCACCAGCAGCCTCTGCCTGATGCCCAGTTCCGTGCTGATGTAGCGAGTCCTGGGGGAGGAGATGGCACAAAGTTATCAAAAAGACAACGGGCGGGGGGTGTGGGGGGCGGTCAGCACAGATTCTGGCAGGTTGCGTCTTCTCTGCCACTGTTTTCTCACCTGGGAATAGGATAAGGATAAACCCTCTCTCCCAGGGGTCATGAGGATTTAAATGAAATATTGGTCTTACCCAGGTAGTGCTTTACATTTGGGAGATGGCAATATCCACCCAGATAGGGCAGAGATATTGTGGGTCTGATTCCGGGGTTCACCACTGAGTAGTTACGTCCTTGTGTATGTTATTTAACCTGAGTCATCTGTAAAATGGGACCGATAATATCTGTTTAAAGCACCCAGCCAAATGCTGGACACACCATGTAACTACTCATTTCTATATAAATATGCCATTATGCTAAAAATTCCTCACATAAATGATATAAAGGAATGTTTGGCACAGGGGTGAGTGCGTGTCTTTGCAGGGAGGGGCAAACTGGACTCAGGGATGCCAGGAACTTACCTTTGGTAAGGCAGAAGGTAAATTGCAGAACCAGAATTTGAACCCAATGCTACTTAGAAATTATTTCCACTCAACGGCAGAGACATCAATGGGTAATGGGATGGGTACATTCCTCCCTCCCCCATCTCACCCTGAGGTGTCCCTTGTAACCCACTCAGGAACAAGAGATCCAGGTAAATCCTAGTTCTTGCCTTTCTCTTTCCCTGTCTCTATATCCTCACCCTATATACAAGTCGTTTATCTAACCCCAGCAGCCCTGCCAGGGAACTAGGAGGATCTTTGGGGAGCCACCGGGTAGAGCCGATTTAGGACACAGGCCAGCAAGTTCAGCCCAGGCCCAGAGAAAGCCTCGGACTGGCCCCAAGGCTCTCGGGAAGGCAGGGCCATCGGAAGTTATCGGGGCCCAAAGACTTCCTGGCCGGCCAGCCCCTTCCTTCCGGAGCCCGACCCAGGCCCGGCGGCTTCCCCCGCGCGCGTCCCGGCCGCTGCCCAGGGGGTGGGGCGGGCGCAGCCGATCACTACCTGACGGCCTTTTTGGCGGCCTGGCCGGGCTGTGCGGGGTGGTAGGGCAAGACGCGCGGCTCCCAATTCTCCCCGGCGCCTGCGCCGGCCCCGGGCTTCTCGCGCTCCGCTCCGGGCTGCACCGAGTTGGGCCGGCGCGCCGCATTGGTGTTGCCGCGCGGCGGCAGCTCAGAGTCTCCAGGTTGGGGCGGGCCTGGGCCGCACGGTTCCTCCACCCAGGTGACGCTGAGCAGGCTCAGCGTGAAGCCCAGGGAGATGCCCACGGCCACGGGCCCTGCGGGCCGCAGCACCGACAGCAGCAGCGATGCCCGCATGGCGCCCGGACCGTGGGTCCCGGGCCCCGGCGAAGCCCCAGAGCAGCCAGAGGAGGCTCCGAGGGGGCGGGACCGCGGAGGGGGCGGATCCGGAGGGCCCGGGCCCCGCGGGCGGGCCCGCTCCCTCCCCGCCGAGCAGAGCCAGCGGCCCGAGACGAATCCCCGGGGCTGCGCCTCGATTCCCCTCTAGCAGCTGCTCTGGGCTGCGCGGGTTCCCTGTGCTCGGCGCCTGAGTCTCAGCCGCTGCCGCTGCTGTCCGACGTGTCACTGCGAGGGCCCCGCCCCCGGGGTGGGGTCTCGGGCTCCGGCTACCGGAGAGGGAGGAGAAGGGGGAGGTTAAAGGGGAAGGACCCCCGGAAGTGCCCCCTCCTCAGTGCAGGAGAGGGAGACGCCGGGGGCGGAGTCTCCTCACTCCCGCGGCGTGATTGGTGCGTCTCGGGTGACGTCAGAAGTAGCCCGCCCCTGCCTCGATGGTGCGCCCTGAGTGACGTCAGGAGCAGAGGCCGGAGCTGTCCATCAGCACCAAAGGCCGCGGGCGGGCTCAGGGCATGGGGCCTCGGTTCTGGGGCGGCCCGAGCCCCGGCTCCTGCTCTTTCCCTTTCCCCAGGCCCAGCCGGAGTTCCGGGACGCCGCGGGACTGGAGCGCCAGCCGGTGTTGGAGGTGGAGCGGCGCCGCCGCCGCGCCGAGACCAGTCTCTCCGGCCCAGCAGCCCCTTTCCCCGCACGACGGACTTTCCCTGGACCCCAGTCAGTTGGAGCCTCTGGCGCCCCGCAACCCCGGCCCCTCGGGCCTCTGCACAGCCTCTTTCACTCAGAAGCTCAGGTCGCCTCCAGCCCAGGTAAATCTTGGACAATCCCATATTGAGCCGCCCACAGACGAACCTCTTGGCTGCCTCCTTCTCACCGGCGGCACCCTGCCATCATCCCCCCGACCTTCGTCCCTCTTTTAACTTCATCCCAGCCTCCTCTAGCCAAGCACTTTTGTTTCCCTTTGTCTTTGCTCCCCACTCCAGAGATGCTTCCAGAGCTGCACAAATGTAGATACCACTCCTTTGTCCACTGTCCTTGCTGAGTTCTCCCAATCCCTCTCCCACTCCCATCCTGGTGGGGACCCAGGACGCCTCCGTGACCCCAACTTTCCCTCGTCAGGTTAACTTGGGAGGGTGACTCCCTTCTATTCCCAGCACTATGCCGGGGACTGTGGCAACACTGCGGTTCCAGCTGCTGCCCCCTGAGCCAGATGATACCTTCTGGGGTGCACCTTGTGAACAGCCCCTGGAGCGCAGGTACCAGGCACTGCCGGCCCTCGTCTGCATCATGTGCTGTTTGTTTGGAGTCGTCTACTGCTTCTTCGGTGAGATCCCCATCATCCCTCACCTGGGCTCCCCAGTGTTTCCCCTAGTTCTTTTTCTGGGCCCTCCAAGTCTTCTCTGAATCCCTCTACCATCATGAATAATTCTTTTCTTTCATCCCACAAATTTATAGATTATCTAGACTCTAGATTATAAAGAACACAGGTTTTTGGATTAGGCACACTTGAGTTTGAATTTACTTAGTTTTGCAGTTACTAATTGTGATGTGTTAGGCACATTAATCGGTCTGAGCCTCGGTTTTCTCATCTGAACAATGAGAAAATATTTGTCTCATATAGTATTAAGAGAATTAATAAGGTTTCAATAAATAGTAGCTATTGTAGTGAAGATGTGTTTGGGTCACTGTGCTAGGTAGGCACTGAAAACACTTAGCAGGGTCATTACACATGGTCCCTAACCACAGGGGATATTGTCTGACAGGGAGGAGATTTATGTAATATCTCGTGTAATATGTATCCCAGGTGTAAATGCTCCAGGGATTGCTCTCTGACCCCAGAGCCTCCTGGACTCCAGGGAGCATTATACCTGGGATACATATGAGGGCAGGCTGGATGGTAGTCACACACATCCATCCAGCCTACAAGGCAGGCCCCAGTAATCAGAGCTGCTGTCAATACTTGTACAGGATGGGTACTAAATAAGGGAGCTCAGCTGAGTAGGCAAGTGGGGGCTGGAATCCAGCTCATGCTCTACCTGACAAACTCTAGGCCTTGGTACAAAGCTGCTTTGCCTAGAGAAAGGCACACCTTTTTCTAATATGCATAAAGGTGCCATATGGGCTAGTGGCCCAGTGTAATGGGAGTAAGTGGCCAGTGACTCTGTAGGAAGAGTTACAGAACTTCAGAGAGAAGAGTGAGCTCTATGGGCTGGGGTCCCGAGGAAAGCCTCCAGGAGGAGAATTATAGGTGAGTGGGACCAGTGTGGGCAAAGGAGGCTTGGGGGCTGGGGTTCCAGGCTGGGCAGAGGTAATGCAAGACGTGTGTTCTGCAGCCTCCCCTACAATGGGTGGGTAGACAGGGTTGGGAGCCAGATGGTCCCTCCCATTCCTCCCCCAAACTCTGGGCTGAACAACTGACAAGTAGGCAGGAGGAAGTGCCCCCTCAAGGGTTCAGGACACGTTCTGGGCCTCCAAGGATTCTGTATCACCTCACCCCCTCCATATCTGCACCCACTCCCTCTGCATGTTGCTCAGTGCAGCCTCATATTCCCTCTCCTGGGCTTGCTGACATCCTACCCCTCTTGGATGCCACTACTCCCAGGCTCATGGACTCGGGGCCCTTGTCCATGCCCCACTCCTCTCTCTGACCCCAGAGCCTCTTGGACTCTCATATTTCCCCCCACTCCTGGAAGTGACTCTCCTCTCTGTTATCTTTCTCTTTGGCTCTCTCCCTGACTCCTTCACCCCATCTCTGACTTCCATCTTCCCAACTGTTCAGGATCTCCACTTCCCCGACCCTTTCAGGTATCTCTAATGGGCCGAATGGCCCTATAACCTTACTTCTGAAACTCCACAAATACTATTTCCTTCTCTTTGATTCCCTGTGACCTCATGTAAGTCTTAGTGACCTCCACATCCCCTCACCTCCCGTTATGTCCTTACCTTCTACACCTCTGATCCCCTCTATTACTCCTAGCTTTGATCCCTGGTTACTCCTCTCTAATTCCTACAATCTCATCATCTGATCACCTTTCTCCATGCTGTGATCCCAATAATTCTTTGTTTTTGACCTCAGTGTTCCTCTCTCTTGGAAATCCTTTTTTAAAATTTTTATTTATTTATTTTATTTTATTTTATTTTTTGAGACAGAGTCTTGCTCTGTCACCAGGCTGGAGTGCAGTAGTGTGATCTTGGCTCACTGTAACCTCTGCCTCCTGGATTCAAGCAATTCTCCTGCCTCAGCCTCCTAAGTAGCTGGGACTATAAGCATGAGCCACCACACTGAGCTAATTTTTGTATTTTTAGCAGAGACAGGGTTTCACCATGTTGGCCAGGATGGTCTTGATCTCTTGACCTCATGATCCACCCGCCTCAGCCTCCCAAAGTGCTGGGATTACAGGCATGAGCCACCAAGCCCTGGAAATCCTTTTATACTCTCGATGATTCCATTTCTGTCAATCTCCCTAACCTACAAATACCTTAATTCCCCAGGACAACTGTCCAATAACCTTGCTTCTCTGTCCTCATTGTAACCTTTCAATGGTACCCTCTGAAGCCCTATGACCTCCAAAGACCTCATCTTTCTAAACCTGTGTGACCCCACCTCTCAAGTTTCTTACGATTTCCAAATACTTCCTCTCTCTGAACAATCCCTCCTCATAGACCCCAACGACTCTTTTGCTGATCCCCTTGGGACCCCAGTGATTTCTCTCTCTGACTCCTATGATCCCAAAGACACCAATGCAGAGATTCACTCTTGACTCCAAAGATTTATCCTAAGTCCTGTGATCCTGAAATACATCACCCCTTACAGACCCCGCATCGTGATCTCAGTGATTGTGTTTGCTTTCCCAGTGACCACCAATAGCCATCTCTCTCTAACCTCCCCGACCTCAGTGGCCCCATCACTGATGTCCTCATGACCCCAGTGACCCTCAAATCTCTGATCTTAGTGACTTTGTCTCCGGTTCCCTTGGGATCCCATGTCCTTGACCCCTCTGACCTGCTCTCTCCAGCCTGGTGACCTCATCTTGGTCCCTCACTAGCCCCTGTTCCCCTCCAGGTTACCGCTGCTTCAAGGCAGTGCTCTTCCTCACTGGGTTGCTGTTTGGCTCGGTGGTCATCTTCCTCCTGTGCTACCGAGAGCGGGTGCTAGAGACACAGCTGAGTGCTGGGGCGAGCGCAGGCATCGCGCTGGGCATTGGGCTGCTCTGTGGGCTGGTAGCCATGCTGGTGCGCAGCGTGGGCCTCTTCCTGGTGGGGCTGCTGCTCGGCCTGCTGCTCGCAGCTGCTGCCCTGCTGGGCTCCGCACCCTACTACCAGCCAGGCTCCGTGTGGGGTCCACTGGGGCTGCTGCTGGGGGGCGGCCTGCTCTGTGCCCTGCTCACTCTGCGCTGGCCCCGCCCACTCACCACCCTGGCCACCGCAGTGACTGGTGCTGCACTCATCGCTACTGCCGCTGACTACTTTGCTGAGCTGTTACTGCTGGGGCGCTACGTGGTGGAGAGACTCCGGGCCGCTCCTGTGCCCCCCCTCTGCTGGCGAAGCTGGGCCCTGCTGGCACTCTGGCCCCTGCTCAGCCTGATGGGCGTTCTGGTGCAGTGGCGGGTGACAGCTGAGGGGGACTCCCATACAGAAGGTAAGGGGGCACAGGCCAAGGTGAACATGAGAGGAGCGGGTGGCCAGGGATGGATGGGGGCCGAGTAACTGGGGAGTGTGGGACGGCAGCAGAAGGCCTGGATGGCTGTAGAGGGCTGACTTGCTCAGCATCTGTGAGGATAAGAGCCAGGTACCATCATTCATTTCACAACAACACATGGAGCGTTGGCTCTGCACCAACCCCATTCCAGGCACCAGGGATACAGCAGAGCTATAATAGAAAAGGTCCCTGTCTTTACGGGTGTATGTTTGGGGCGGGCAGAAGACAGGTAACAGAGATGCAAACAAACAAGATAATTCCCGTTGTGTAGAGTGACATGACAGAGATATGCAGGGCAATGCGAAAGAGGACCTATGGAAGCCATTAGAATCAGGGCGGTCAGGGAAGGCTGCTTGGAGGAAGTGACATGTAAGCAGATACTTGAAGGCTAGGGAGCCAGCCACACAAAGAGTTAGAGAAGGGGGAACAGCAAGGGCAAGGGCCCTGAGAAGGAATGAGCCAGCTTGTTTGAGGAAGTAGGGCTAGAGTATGGGAGGGAGGTGTGGGAGCCAGGGTGATTGTGTGGAGCCTCTGGGCCCTAAGAAGCACTCCACATCCTATCAGAAGGGCAATGAGATGTCACTGGAGTGTTTAAAGTAGGGGAGGACAGAATCTAATTTTGCTTTTGGGATGCTCATTCTGCTGCCGAGTGTGGAAAGCATTAGAGGGAGCAAGAGTAGGGGAAACCAGTGAGGAAGCAGGTGTGGCTGTCCGGTGGAAAGATGATGGTGGGTGGCCTAGGTGAGTCACCTATGGCTGAGGATTGGGAGAGCGATGACAGCCGGGAAGAGGGTAACTGGAAACAGGGATCTTCCATAAAGACCTATGGAAGAACAGTGCAACAGCGGAAACTCCCCTCCAAGAGGTAGGAGACCAGGAAAGGAAGTGACAGGGTGAGAGTAAGGGTTTATGGACAACAGGAATCTGGAAGCCTACAGCCCTAGGTGGGAAGAGAGAGGGGATGGCTCAGGGGAAATAAGGCGCACACTCCTCTGAGCTCCTGCTCTGCCCATCCCACCACAGTGGTCATCAGCCGGCAGCGCCGACGCGTGCAACTAATGCGGATTCGGCAACAGGAAGATCGCAAGGAGAAAAGGCGGAAAAAGAGACCTCCTCGG
The DNA here is from genome assembly GCA_963573385.1 of Cacajao melanocephalus. Lineage (NCBI taxonomy): Eukaryota > Metazoa > Chordata > Mammalia > Primates > Pitheciidae > Cacajao > Cacajao melanocephalus. The sequence goes on from CAUYLG010017202.1 coordinate 157,980, forward strand.
GCTCCTCCCAGAGGTTCCCGGGCTCCTCCCAGGCCTGGGCCCCCAGACCCTGCTTATCGGCGCAGGCCAGTGCCCATCAAACGCTTCAATGGAGATGTCCTCTCCCCGGTGAGCCCCCTGAGCCCATCCAGCCAGAATGGGGAGAAGAAAGTGTGGAAACTCTATCCAAACAGTACTGGGCTTTCTGCATGGGCTGGTTGCTATCTAGAAGGCCTACTCTCTGTCTGTGTGTCAGAGCCCATGCACCAGGGGCTTGGAAGGTCCAGCTGGTGGGGGGATTGGGGGAAATGTACCCTGAGTATGGGTTTTAAGTGGGATATGGTATGTGGTGGGGTCTCAGGGCTGTGGACTCTGGGTCTGTGGCAGTCTGTAGGGGTGTCAGGCTTGTGGGAATTCAGGAAGAGGTGGCTTTTAGGGCAGGATTCTGCGGTGGGACTCTCACACCTATGTTTGCTCTCCCACAGAGCTACATCCAGAGCTTCCGAGACCGGCAGACCGGGAGCTCCCTGAGCTCCTTCATGGCCTCACCCACAGATGCGGACTACGAGTATGGGTCCCGGGGACCTCTGACAGCCTGCTCAGGCCCCCCAGTGCGGGTATAGCCGTATCTCTGCCTGTCTAGACTCTGCAGTCACCAGCTCTGCCAGCTTGGGGAGGCCTGCCAGGCTGCCACCCAGGCCCCTGGCTTTGGCTGTCCCTCTCCCCAGCCTGGAGAGGGCTGGCCTGGTCACTAAAAGGGAGGATTGTCTCAGGCGAGGCTTGGCCTAAGAGGAAAGGCCCCTCCCAAGCTGCCAAGGGGCTCCTGAGGAACTCGGGGTGTGAACCCCATTGGGGTGTGCTCAGGGTTGTAAGTGTGTTGCCCGTGTGTGTGTATGTGTGGGGGGCAGGCTTGGAGGGGACACTGGGACCCTTGCCTTAGATTTCTGACTGGTAGGGTTTCTCCAGGCACGGCCCCACCTCCTTCCCCTCGCCGGGGTCCCATGGGCCACCTCCTGCATGTCTCCGCGGAGGGGCTGCCTTCATCGCCATCGCCCTGCCTCCCAGCCAGACTCATTTAAGGGTTCTTGTCCTTGTCTATGGGGCAAACTGTAGCACTCCTCACCCTGGTCCCCTGGCCTCTGCAAAGCCACCAGCCTGAGGGCAGTGGCAGGAGATGGGGGTGGGGGGTGCTGCTCTGGGCCGGGCTGGGTTGGGAAGGGAGTTGGGGAGGGGCTTAAATGCACGGTGCATGTCTGGTGTCTGTCATGCCAACCTGGACACCTCATGCTTCTGTCTCCCCCACCCCACTCTGTTTTACATCTTTTATAAATGTGCCAAACTGCGTGGCCTCTGCCAGGAATGGTGGTCTTTGGTGACTGGCACTTTCACGGGCCAGGTACAAGCACTACAGCCCTCGGTCCCCAGTGTCATTCACTACACAGGGGCGACAGGCAAGGTCTGCCCTCCCACATCACTCAGAGAGGCAAGGGAATGAGCTGTAGCACTTTTATTGTTTCCTGACACCTCTAGTTTCCCTGTCTCTCCACTCCTGCCCAGGGTAATGGCATACACCTTCCAAGCTGTCCAAGGGCACCTCCCTGGCCTGGTTCGGTCTTCCTAGTTACCTGCAGAGGAATGACTCCATGTGGGGCTGGGGAGAGAGTGGGTACCACCTTCCTCTCCCATGGCAGAGCCTGAACACCAGCACAGGAAGAGCTGGGCCCACAGGCTCTGCTCTACCCTTTCTGGGCCTGTCAGGGCTGTCTTGGAAGGTGGGGGTCAGCTAGGGGTGGGGCACAGCTCAGCACCTTGAGGGAATGCTGGGATTTGGAACAGAAGGTGGGATGTCTCTTCGTGTGAGACATGTGTAAGAGGAAAGAAAGAGGCCTCTGCCAAGGCTGACATGGAACTCGCTGAGATAGGCAGGAGGGAGGAGGGACAGGCTGGAGGCAGGCAGTGTTGGGGAGGTATGGAGGAGAGGAACTGGTAGAAATGGGGCTGTTCAAGAGAGAGAAACATGGTCCAGTGGCAAGAGAGAGAAGCCTGGCAGGAAGGGGTGTAGAAAGGTGGGAACAGCTGACCAGGAGCAGCTGATCTGAGCCAAGCGGTTCCAGGGCTTTCCAGCCCTGGGTGTGCTCTATCCTTCCCTTCCCCCACCCCACCCCCACCTCCAACACATCCCAGGACCCACCGCCACCCCAATTCCTAGAAAGCCTCCCATAGGTGTGGCTTAGCCCATCAGCTCCCAGGTGCCCTCGCCCTCCTGCCTCTGCCCAGTCGGCTTTACTCACCCTCTACCAGCAGCCGTGTGTGGGCGCTGTCCTGGCCGGCCTGGCAGCAGTAGGTGCCCTGGTCCTCAGGTCGAACGTCACGGATGACCAGGCTGTGAGTAGGGCCGTGGCTGCGCATCTCATACTTATCTCCCGGGCACAGCTCGGCCCCCTCCCGCAACCAGCACACGTGGCCCCCCGAGCGGGACACAGTCACTTCCAGCACGGCCCGGCGGCCCACCAGAATGGTCTTCTCGCGAGGGGGGCGGCGGCACATCTGGAGAGGCAATGCTGAGGGTAGGGGGCGGGGGCTTAAGTTAATAGGCACACACACGGCCCCCAGGAGAAGAGACGCGTCTTCCCTCCCTGCAGCCTCCACTCACGGCCTTAGCCCTCTATGCCACCGGTCCGTTCCCTTGCACCTCAAATCCAAAGTCTCCTCTTCCCAGGGAAACGCGGTGCCCTCTGTGACCCGTCCCAGGAGAGCCCCTCGGGGCAAGGGGAAGAGGGAGGCAGCGTTCCCGGGGCCACCCCCGGTCCGTCAGTCCCCTGGCAGGAGAGGAGAGGATGTTCTTTCCCTGTCGCTCCCGCCCCTGGTGCTTACCCTCCACTTCCAGTAAAGCCAAGGACTGGGCGGGCCCCGCCTGGAAGCGGACTTCACCGGCGTCCTCCGCGCGCAGCTCGCTCAGCACCAGAATGTGTTTCCTCCCTGGGGGTGACGGGATCGCTAGCGAGGCCGGAGCCACCTCAGAGGAGCGTTGGGGACGAGGGTGGGGCCGCAGCAGGCCCCTGGGTCGGTTGGGACGCCGTTAGTGTACGCTAAGGTGGGCGGAACCGGGGTGCGGAGCCGGGAGAGGAGGGGTCCGGGACTCGGGGCTGGGGGCGGGGAAAAGACCCGGGACGCGGCTCTTGAGCCTTGAGGCGGGGCCCGTCCGAGCCGGAGGTGGGGCTTGTCCCGCGGGGCGGGGTCTGTCCGAGCCTGGACGGGGCAGCGAGGGGCCCGAGAGGGTAGCCAGGCGGCCAGACCTTCTTGTCGGATGCGGACACGGGCTCCGGGTCTCAGCGGGCGGCCTCCGAGCTCCCAGCGCCCCGTGGTCTCGGCCTCCGACACGGTGCACTCGAACGTAGCGCCGTCGCCTTCGCGGGCGCTCAGCGACCGCAGCTCGGAGAGCACCGCCACAGTGCGGTCTGGGGCGGAGCCCGGGGCGTGAGCGGGGCGGGGCGGAGGGCAGGTGCTGGCCACGCCCCCACGCCCCCTTTTTAGAAGCACGCGCGGTCCGCAGAGTCGCGGGAAGATCGCTCCGCAGGTCTCGCGCCCAAAGCAGTGCCCAGCCCCCGCATCACCCCATACCCACCGCGCACGGTCAGGCGGACCGGCCCGGCGCGGGCCGTCCCCACTGCGCAGCTGTAGGTCCCGGCGTCCGAGGGGCCGCAGCGCCGCAGCTGGAGAAGGCGGCGCGCGCCGAGGGCCTGGAGCCGGAGCCGCGGGCTTGGAGTGAGCGCGCGCCCGTCCTAGGGGCGGGAGTTGCAGAGGGTCGGGGAGAGCACGGCTGGGCGTGGGCGGCGGCACCCTCTGTTGATGCCAAGGGGTCTCGAGGTGCGTTTATGTGTATCTCGTGTTCCCAAGCTGGGATCGGGCTGTCCCACGCCTTCGGGGCTGTGCCAGGAGCCTCTTTGAGAAGGTGTCACCCTTTTGGGACCTTAGGGCCGCCAAGGTGCACGGGAAGCCCAGAGCCAGGTATCAGTCAAAGGGGTACATGGTCACGGATTCTGGAATTAGGCAAACCTGGATTCAAATATGGGCTCCACCTCTTTGGTCTGCCCTTGGGCAGGTAATTTCGTCCCACTGAGCATCAGTTTCCTCATAGATAACACAATGACAAGACCTACCTCCTAGAGTTGTAAGGAGTAAGGGATTAAATGTAATGCAAATCTTAGCACAGTGCCAGGCACACACGCCGAAGAAGTATTAGTTGTTTCTTGGGGCACTATTATTGTCGGTGTTATTATGTTGAAGTGGGCTGGGCTGCAGTTGGGCTCTGACCTTCTCCCAGGTAACATCAGCCAAAGCTTGGGAAAGCTCACACTCGAACGTAGCTGTGTCGCCCTCGGTCACCTCTAGGTCCTGTGGCCCCTGCACGATGGTCACTGGGACCTCTGGGAGTGAAAGAGGACAGTGCAGAGGGAGCAGGATGGGGACCCAGCTTGCAGGGACAAGGAGGGCACACACTTGGGCACAAGGGGTCAGTAGAAGACACTAGCGAGTAGGGGGATGAGCTGGGTCAAGTGGTCCAAGAAGGATCAGTCAGTGGAGGGGGGCGGCGGGGAGGGTCACGGGAGGGCCACAGGGCTAATGGGTTAGGAGCGGCCAACTGGGAGTCACACTTTAAGGTGCTCCGTGGGGACAGGCTGGAGGCCAGAGGGCAATGGGGAAACAAGCAGAGATGCCAGTGGAGTCACCCACAGGTGGGCATGGTCAGTGGGGCCCCATGTGGCCAGACTGCTCAGCAGGAGACACTGGTCATTGGGGGACCCAATGGGTTCAGAGGAGCAATGAGCACCATGCTAGAGCAGGTGTGGTCAGTGGGAACATCCTGGGGCTGGAAGCAAAAATGGGGGACACTCCAGCAGAGTTGCTAGTGATGTCACCCTTAGGCAGTCAGTGGATTGGAAGGACTCGAGTGGTCACAGGGACTACTCAGGCAGGCAGAGGGGGCCATGGCAGGCAGTGTAGCAGTAGGGTCACAGTTAGAGTGGTCAGTGGGGTGGTGTGCGGGCAGGCAGATAGCAGGGACCACAGTGGCATACGCATGCTCATCAGTCAGTGGTTGGCAGAGCCTGGGGCAGTCAGGGGCCACACTCAGGCAGCGGAGTCTCTGGGGCCACACAGGGCCAAAGGGTCAATGAGGGCCACACTTGAACAGGCATGGTCAGTGGGGGTCACACGAGTCGGGGGTCAGTATTCATGCCTGGGGTGAGTAGGGCCACACAGGTCAGCAGGCAGGCTGTGGTCCTGGAGCCCACACCTCTCACAACGAGTCTGGCTGCGCAGCGCAGGGAATCCGTCGTGAAGGAGACGCAGCCTGAGTCAGCCAGGCCCAGGCCGCTGAGTACCAATCGGTGACTCTGGCCCTCCGAGTGGATGTGGCACTTGGGCCCCGGATGCAGCCGGACTCCACCCCGGGCCCACTCCCCGGTCACACCTTCCTGGGACAGCTCCAGCTGGAAGGTGGCACTGCCCCCCTCACTGATGGTTACGTCCTCCAGAGGCCGCAGCACCCTCAGTTGCCTCGCTGGCCGGGGGAGATGGAGAGAGAAGGAGGATGAGGCCTCCAGCTCTGGGCAGGGTTTGCGGTGGCTCCTCCATCCCTTGGCCCCGCCTGTACACTCCAACACCCAACCTAAGGCCCTGACCAAAAAAGTTCAGAACCAGTGAGCAGGAAGAAGGAGGCACAGCGGATAGACTTGGTAGGGGCAGGGCTGGATTAGGGTTAGGAGATGAGGGCACAGGAAGGGGAAGGAGTGTGGTTAGGGGCTCATGGAGTCTGGGTGAGGGGTGCTGTGACACTGGAAGGAGCATGGAATTTGGAGTCATGTACACTACGAATAGAACCTCGCTCTACCACAGAGTTTGTGTGCTGTGTGATCTTTGGCAAATAGCCTGACCTCTTTGGGCCCCAGCTGCCCCAGCTGTACAAGGTGAATTACATTGGGACACGAATTTATTGCAATGATTTCATGAATGAAATAAGAAGAGATATGTGTCACCAATGGCAACTATTCACCAAGCTCTATGTAAACATTTTTCATGTTATCTCAGTTTATGTTCCCAGAGTCACTTGAGACGGGGATCAATCCCATTTTTTTTCTTTTTTTTAAAGACAGGGTTTCACCGTGTTGGTCAGGCTGGTCTTGAACTCCCGACCTCAGGTGATCCGCCAGCCTTGGCCTCCAAAGTGCTTGGATTACAGGCGTGAGCCACCGCGCCCGGCCCAAACCCATTTTTAATATTTGAGGCAGGATCTCACTGTCACCCAGGCTGGAATGCCATGGCATGATCGTGGCTCACTGCAGCCTCAAACTCCTGGGTTCAAGCAATCCTTCTGCCTCAGCCTAGTAGCTGGGACCACAGGTGCACACTCCCGTGCCCGGTTAATTTTTTTTTTGTAGATAGGTTCTTGCTATGTTGCCCAGGCTGGCCTCGAACTCCTGGCCTCACCAGATCCTCCTACCTTGGCCTCCCAAAGTGTTAGGATTACAGACGTGAGCCGCTACATCTAGTCTCAGCCCCATTTTGTAAGGACATTTGGCTCAGAGAGGTTATGTAAGTTGCATGAGGTCACAGAGGAAACAGGGGGCTCCAGCTTGGGGTAGGAGGAGTGGGGAGCTGTTTGCCAGCCATCCCTGCTACTTAAGTGGGTATGTGTATCCCTAGAACACATGACTGAAGGATGCCCATGGCAAGTCTTTTTGGAGAATATTTATGTTTATAGCAAGGCCAACTTGGAACAATGAAATGGAATGCAAAATCCACACGGACTTCTAAGGTAAATAAAAAATATTAGAAAAAGAAAAGTTTTGCTTTGGGCACGCTGCTGCAGGTTCCACCCCTGGACTGGGAAGGCCAGGGCTGACTTTCCTGAGCAGTGAGGGGCACTTTGGTCAGGGCCTGAGGGACTCCAGGTCAGCCAGGAAAGGCTGTGCTGTGGGGCGGGTAATTCATTAAGAGAGGACAGGGCACTCACGCCTCACGCTGAGCCTGGCCAGGGTGCGGTCGTGGTGGCTCTCGCAGCCGTAGGTGCCCTGGTCGGCCAGTACAACCCCATGGATGAAGAGGCGGTGGATGTGCCCATCCTGGGCCATGGACAGGCGAGAGTCGTGGGGCAGGGGCTGCCCACCTCGCACCCAGCGCACGGCTCCCACTGCACCCACTCGGCCTGTCTCCACTTCGAGACACACGTCCTGGCCTTCCTCTGCCCGCACGTCCTGCAGCCGCCGTAGGAACAGCAGCTCTGTCTCTGGTGGGGAAGAAGGAGGAGGCCATGGAGCCTGGTGGGGTTCAAGGCTGGCCCCTTGCTCCATCCTACTGGTCTGTCCCTAGGTGGACGGGCAAGGCTGCGGGGGCCCAGGATGGGGGTACAGGCACGGAACACAGAGCATCTCATGCTCATCAGGACCTAACCTCGAACATGGAGCCGGGCACTTGTGGCTGTGCTCCCTGCACGCACAGTCACGGTCCCCGCATCCCCCAGCTGGCAGCCTCGCAGGGTCAAGATGCGGCTTGAACTGTTCTGGGCCATCTCCACCTGGGGCCCTGGAGTGACGACGGCTCCATTGCGCAGCCAGGTGACATCAGCATCTGGTGGGGAGACTTCACACCGGAACGTGGCATCATCGCCCTCATGGACAGTAAGTGGTGTCAGCTCCGAAACCAGCTTCACCGGCTGGGGCTCTGAGGGCATGGTCAGGCAGTGAGCCACGCTGGGTCTTTTCCCTTCTCCCCTTTCATCCCCTCCTCAGGGTACAGGCCCTCATCCCCAGTCATTTAACAAACCTTCCATGAGGACCTACTATGTATAGGCCATAGGGGTGGCCCAAAGGACAAGATGTCAACTCCCTGCCACTCCTTTCAGTCAGTTCCTCGACATCCTAGCCTAGCACCCCATCTCAGAGATGTCCTAATAATAACAGATCATTTACCAGGGACCCTACTTAGAGCATGTACTTGTCACAACAGGCCTATAAGACAAGCACTATCCCCTCTTTTCAGAGCTGGGGCTCAGAGAGGTTGAAGAACTTGGCCAATGTCACACAGCTACTGGGGCACAGAATCCAGGCTGGAACCTGGTGGGTGGACTCTGGAGCCCCTGCTTTTAACCACCTACACCACTCTCACACGAGGGTTTCTGGAAACGGGAGCCCTGAGCCCCTGTCCAAGTGATAGTCACACATGCACTGGTTGGAAACAGAGGCAGCAAAACGGGGTGGAGGGGTAAGGGGGCCCCAGAATTGTGGCAGGTGGTCCTTGGAGTGCCAGAGCCCACAGGATGTGAGGAGTGCACTGTTACTGTTACCTTCCACGCTGACGAGGAAGATGCGGCTGTCCTGGGGCGCGTCACACAGGTACTCACCAGCGTCCCCACTCCGTGCCCCCTGCACCCGCAGCACCTGCCTGGCCCCGGCCTGCTCCAGCTGCACCCGCCCCTGGCTTGCCAGTCGCTCCCCGTCCTTGTACCAGCGCACAGGGCCGCCCGGCCCAGAGAGGTGCACCACCAGCTCTAGGTCCCCACCTGGGGTGCTCCGAACCCTCGTCTGGGCTGCCTCGGGAGCCAACACCCGCACAGGGGGCTCTGTGGGGTCAGAGCTGGAGGTCACTGGGAAGGAGAGACTCAGGGCTTTGAGGAGGGCAGTGGGGGGCATGACAGGAAGGTCTTGAGAAAAGTGGGGCAGGGATGGGCAAGGCATGCTGGAAAAGCAGGAATCCTACAGGGTTTGGGGTGCCACACACAGGCTTAGTGTCCAGGCTGTACTCACCAGCCACCTGGACGGTGAAGCTGAGGCTCGGGGCTCCTGGGGCTGCTCCAGACTGGCAGGTGTAGAGCCCTGCATGGGCTGGGCCTGCAGCCTGGATGCAGAGGACTCGGCGGGGGCCCTCGGCATGGAGCTCTAAGCCCTCTCCCTCCTGCACGGGCTTCCCATTGTGGCTCCAGATCACAGGGGCGCCAGCCCGGGACAGTTCACAGCTCAGCACCACTGGCTCCCCGGGAGCCACACAGAGTGGGCTCGGGGCTGTCTCTGGAGCAAGGAACTGCACTGGGGGCTCTGGGCAAGAGAGGAGGGTGTCAGTCCATGCTTGCCCTTGCTTCCCCACCCAGGATGGCCAGGAGCACGCACCGGCCAGGATGACATTGAAGGTGATGGCCTCATCCCGGGTCTCACACACATACTCCCCGGCGTCCTCAGGCTGGGCATGGGGCAGGGTCAGGGTGCGGGTGGGCCCCTTGGCACCCAGCTGCAGGGCATCTGATGCCTCCACTTCCAGCCCGTCCTTGTACCAGCGCACCTGAGACCCAGCTGGGGCCACCTCACAGCGCAGCTCCACGCGCCCAGGAGCCCCAAAATGCAGATCCAGGGATCGGGCTGCTGGATGCACAATCCTCTCTGGCGGGGCTGGTGGGTGGGCAGAGAGAGGGGCACATGGGCTTGGGCAGCAAGCCTCTCCTGCCTCACCCCCCAGATCCTCAGCCCTACCCCCTGGTAGCACAGCTCTTGGGAATGGTGCCAGCAGCAGTCCATGGAGCAGCTGCCGTGTGCCAGGCACTGTGCTAAGCCCTGCTTTTTTTTTTTTTTTTTGAGATGGAGTTGCACTTGTTGCGCAGGCTGGCGCGATCTTGCCTCACTGCAACCTCCGCCTCCCAGGTTCAAGCAATTCTCCTGCCTCAGCCTTCTGAGTAGCTGGGATTACAGGCATGTGCCACCACACCTGGCTAAGTTTTTTGTATTTTTAGTAGAGATGGCATTTCACCATGTTGGCCAGGCTGGTCTTGAACTTGTGACCTCATGATCTGCCTACCTCGGCCTCCCAAAGTGCTGGGATTACAGGCGTGAGCCACTGCGCCCAGCCAGCCCTGTGTTTTTTTAATCAGTTACTCTGACCACCCCGCAACAGGTGCACAGCTGCTGGCAGCACTTTACAGATGAGGACCTGAGGTCTCTTTAGAAGAAACTGACTTGCCTAAGGTCACACAGACAGAAAGAGGCAGATGCAGACTCACACCCAGATCTACACACCCCACTTCACACCCACCCTACTTCCTATCCACTTTCCCTGCTTTGCCTCTGATGCACTCATTACCACCTGACAAACCATCTCTTATTTTTTGTCTGTCCACCCTTGCTAGAGTATAAGCTCTGTGAAGACAGGAGATTTTGTCTTGCTGGTCCACTGCTGTATCCCCAGCGTCTAAAACAGTGCCAAGTACATAGTAGTCGCTCAATGAATACTGAATGAATGGATGAATGAATGAATGGTTCTAATCGATGGGCACCCTCCCACGAGGCCTCTGGTCCTGACCTGATGTGGCCAAGCAGGAATCTGATGGCCGAACACAAGGAGGCTGGATAAGGGGAAGGCTGGGATGGGGTGGGGGAGGTGGGGGAGGTGGATGTCTGTCCCTTAGCCTCCTACGTCTCTACCTCCTCTGTGTGCTCCAGAGACTGCCTACCTGTGACAGTGACAGTGAAGAAGGCTGAGTCATCTCCAGCATCGCATACAAACTCTCCTCCATCCTCAGGCTGGGCAGCAGGTAGTACCAGGCGGCAGCGTGGCCCATCCCTCTCCAACACCAGGGCCTCGCTCTCCTCCACTTCCAGCCCGTCCTTGTACCAGCGCACAGGGGCATCCTCCCGAGATAGCTCGCACATCAGCACCACACACTCCAAGCTCACAGCGATCAAGGCCACCTCATCCCGGGGGTATAGGATCCGCACTGGGGGTTCTGCAGGGTGGGGACAACCACAGGCTGTCGCAAGCTTACCATCAGCCTCTCTGGAGCCATTTGGCAGCATGAAGATCCTGTCACTCACATGATAATAAGAATAATAAGTATAATAATAATAAGCAATAATAGGTCCACAATTCGTTCTCTGAAAGCCCTGGGGCCAGAGGTGTTACAGAAGCCAGAATGCTTTGGATTCTGGAAATGATGCATTTCTCATCTATCACATACCTTCCTCAGCCCCCAGGGGGTCCTCTCCCTTCATCAGTCACATTAACATATCTGTGGTATAACACATACTACACTCACCCTAGGCAGGATATACTGAAAGATATAGAATCTTATACATATAAGAATATATCTATAATAGATTCCTATCTTATAGATGTAAGACTATAAGATACTCATATCTTATTGATATAGCTATAGGTATATTCACCTTTGGCAGGCTATTAAAACATAGAAATAGTTTCAGAGCAATCAAGCTCAGGTTTTACTGAAATGATTTGGAATACCGAACTTACAAAAAGCCTTTCGATTTTGTTTGGCATTATGGATAAGGGATAGTGGATCTGCAATAGCAAACATTGATATGCCACTTCCTAAGGTCCAGGAACAGTCCTAAGCAGTTGAAACATTTAACTCTCACAACAATCCTAAGAGGAAGGTAGTGTTTTATCCTCATTTTCCATATAAGGGCACAGAGTGATTATACAACTTCCGTAAGCTCACAGCTGGCTACACCCACCCTGGGGCAGGAGGAAGGAATTCCCTCTGTTAAAGGGAGGCTCAGATTCCACAGGTAGTGGCAGGAATTCTAAGCCAAGGCTTGCAGGAACTCAATAGCGCTTTTTGCATCCGTCTGTCTTTGAGAGTTCCCCAGGGGTGCTAAATGCTGATTCTGAGAGTTCATCTCCAAGTTCCGGTCACTTCTCCGCAGAAAAGGAACTACGTAAATATTAGAGGTGACCAGTGCATGGAGCCCAGGACTGTCTACACTCCCACTGCCCCCAGGTCCCCTCAGAATCTTCAAGTTTCTGGAAGACTTTAGTGCTCCATCAGCCTTTGGCCCCCTGGTGGCAGGGCTGAGGAACTGCTAGCTTCCCAGTCTTGGGGTTTGCACAGGGGCCCGCATGGCCGAAGTAATAAGCTCCCACTCAGCCCTCCGCCTCCACCAGGACTCCTGCCTTGAGCCACACAACCCACCTCCCCCATGGGCTTGCTTGCTCTAAGGGTCTGAAGGATTCAGGCTGGTCCTCTGTGGCCGAGCAAGGCCAGGAGAGAGCAGAGTGCTGCTGCCTGAGGGGTGGGGAAGATGATGAGGGCAGGGAGTGAGGACAGGGTGCAGGGATGGGACCGGGGTGGCTGCCCAGCCCCGGGACCTCAGCTTGGTGTCAGACTGGATTTGCTCTGGCCTACAGCAGAGGTGGTGTTTGTGCGAACTTCTCTGAGACTGGTGTTTTGTGGGGAGCCTGGGCATGGGCTGGCGTTTGTGTGCCTGTGGCCATTATGTCTGGCCAGGGCTGGGGAGGAGAGGGTGAAGGTGACTGCTACAGGGCAGCATGTGTGCAGAAGGCCTCTTAGGCATTGTGGGCTTGTGTGTGCAGGCTGGACTAGCTGGGGTGCAAGGAGTGGGGGGCCCTCTAAACAGCACAGCATGGGGCGTGACTTTCAGGGCAGGGCTGGGGAGGACAGGACTGTGGCCGAAGTAGGATGGGCACTTCAGCGCTGCCACTGGGGTTATGTGCCACCCAGAGCAGCCCAGCCCTAGGGACCCCCAGCCCCTGACACACACACTGGACTAGGCACCGTGAGCCAGCGCCCCGAGGTCTCCAGCACTGAAACTCCATCACTTCCACAGTCGTCCTGAGCTTCTCCCGCTTTCAATATTCCCCCCCACCAACCTCCTGCCCACACCTACCCCCACTTAGCTCCAGTATCAGCTTTGAAAGCCCTTCCTGGCCAGGTGCAGTGGCTCACGCCTCTAATCCCAGCACCTTGGGAGGCCGAGGCGGGCGGATCATGAGGTCAGTAGATCAAGACCATCCTGGCTAACACGGTGAAACACTGTCTTCACTAAAAATACAAAAAATTAGCCGGACATGGTGGCACGCACCTGTAGTCCCAGCTACTGAGGAGGCTGAGGCAGGAGAATCCCTTGAACCCGGGAGGCAGAGGTTGCAGTGAGCCAAGATTGCGCCACTGAACTCCAGCCTGGGTGCCTGGGTGACAGCGAGACTCCGTCTCAAAAAAAAAAAAAAAAAAAAGAAAGCACTTCCTGTCACCTGGCTACGTGGTGGCTCTCAGCCCCAGGGTCCCTAGAGAAGCTCTCGACAACAACCCATGCTCTAAGATCCTGGAACGCGTCTGGCTTTCCTGCCAGGCTGTGCACTCCTGGAGGGAAGTGGCCATTTCTGTCTTCGCGGTGCTGGCTCCCGTCTGTGAAAGGACAACTTTCTCTGAGGCCCTCCCTGACCCTCCTGCTCTGCACTCTTGAGCCTTCTGCCCTTGACCCTCCAGGTACTTATCACCAGGTGTCACTGTACATTTATTTGCGTGTTTATTGGTTTAACACAGGGGTCGCAAACTCAAATGCCCACAGGGGCCAGGTTAGGTCAGCGGCTGAAGCAGTCTGGGGAGAGGCAAAAAGCAATGGCAGGGAGGGTGGGACAGAGGAATGTGGGCCCCAGACTGCAGGGGCAGCTGCTACTCAGTGCCAGCTGTTCGTCGCCATGGGGGGAAGCGGGACCAGAGCCGCCGGGTCTTCGGCTTTTTCAAGAGGACGCATAACTCCGGATTGTTATTTGAACTGTCCTGACTTTGGTAAGACTCTGCAGACCAAACAAAGCATATGTGGAATGCACAGGCCCCTGGGACTGCCCGTTTGCGACCCCTGGTTAACGGCTGCCTCCTCACCTAGACTGGCAGCACTCTCAGAATAGGAACCGTGTCTGCATCACTCACCTGCTACTCCCAGTGCCTGGTCCAGGGCAAGTGCTCAGTAAATGAATTGTGGCGCAGAGCTAGGCCTGGCCTTGGGCACTGGGGAGGGGCTTGTTTCCTCGAATAGGAGCCCTGGGCTGATCTCAGCAGAACCCTGGCACATGTACCTACAGCCCACACCTCCCCCTCCCCAGGGTGCTAGGTGGGGCTATGTGGCCAGCTCCTTTAGGGCTCAGGGCTGTCTCTGTGACCCCAGGGAGCTAGGCTGGACCCACACCTGTGACGGTGACAGTGAAGGAGGCTGACTCATCCTCGATTTCACACAAGTACTCGCCGGAGTCCTCGAGCTGGACGGCGGGCAGCACCAGGCGGCGGATGGTGTCTTCCTTCTGCAGGAGCAACGCGGGGCTCTCCACCACCTCCTCTCCGTCCTTGGTCCAGCGCACCTCCGCCCAGGGCCGGCACAGCTCACAGGTCAGCACCACACGCTCCAGGCGCACAGCTGCCACATACACCTTGCCGCTGGGATACACGATCCACGAGGAGACATCTGGAGGACAGGGACAGCCACTGCCAGGTATGACGGGTGGGCCAGGTGTAGGCCTGCCGCCCTCCCTGATCCAGTTGTGTCCCCTACCCTGTGTTGAAGAAGGACCTCCCTGAGACTGTCTCACAGCAGCTGAGTTTCTCACAGCTCGAGACACACGAATACAGCTGTCACAAAAGCATACCAGCCTTTGTGCTGAGCAGGGGCTGCACAGTGGGGACCGTGGGGACCATGGGGTCAGCTCCAGCTGTAGAAATGCTCCACATTCTCTGGGTTGGGACAGGGATAGTATGAAGGGTGGAACTGAGGAGAGGAGGGTTGGATCCCCAGATGGAGCTAAGGGTCTCCTCCTCCAAGATCTTTTGGCCTCTAGTGCCTGAGACCACCTGCCCTAGACTCTTCCCTGCAATAGACTCACTGTCCCCAAAGACTTCCCTTGGTAGAGGTTTTCAGGAGAAGAGAGAAGGCAGGGCTTCCTTAGCCAAGACCAATGTGCTTTTGATAACACGTTTCCTGAGTGTGACTAGCTTGAGGAGAAAGGGAGGAGGTCTGATCTGCCAGGGGGAGGGCAGCAGGGCAGGGAACAGTGACCCAGGAGTCAAAGTGTGGCAGCTGCCCCAGCGGGAGCAGGGGGCACCTTCCCCTGTGCCTCCCAGGCCCTCCTGGCTCCCCACCCAGCCCCCCACCTGTGATGGTGACAGTGAAGTAGGCACGCTCGTCTCCAGCGACACACTGAAACTCGCCCCCATCTGAGGGCTGAGTGGCAGGCAGCACCAGGCGGCGATGGGGCCCCTCATTCTCCAGCACCACGAAGTCATTCTCCTCCACCTCCTGCCCGTCCTTGTACCAACGCACAGGGGCGTCCTCTCGGTCCACCTCACAGGCCAGCATGACACACTCGGAGGTTATGGCATGCACGAACACATGCTCTCGGGGGTCCACGATGTGCACGGGGGGATCTGGGTAGGGAGCAGAGGTAGCATTGCACAGACACCCCCGCACAATGAGTCCCAACTACCTGTGTGGCCAGGAGACACTGTTTGAGCAGAGGAGGACCCTGGGGAGGGCTAAGGCCCTGCTGTATAGGGGCTCAGGGACAACGACAAGGAATACTGAAGGCATGGCAGGTGAGATATGGCAGATCATGTGGCACCAGAGTGCTCTGAGGGTCCCCAAAAGATCAGAGGTGGTGGGGTGAGTACATGGAGGGAAGGAGGCACACAGAGTTCACAGAGTGGCAGCCATTATTTGTCTAGGCTGAAGGGAGGTCACTGCCACAAGCCACATCAGGGCCATGCTTACTGCTTCTATTATTACAAGCAAGCCCCCAGGGCAGGCAGGAGGTGAAGGATGGTCCAACAAATGGCAACAGTGAGACAGCCCCTCTCCAGGTAGTGAGTTCCCTGTCACAGCGAGCATTCATACAGGGGCCACAGGACCTCCTGGCAATAGTGTGGAAAACAGGACTTCCACTCAGTGAGATGAGTGGGATCCGTGGTTGCCAAGCTGCTCTCTCAGAGAGTCTGTATTTGTTAGGAGAGGATCTTCAGGCTCCACCCTGGATATTGGGGCTCTGTACAGTCCAGGGAACCTGGGCATCTGCATTTATAAGCAGCTTCCAGGAGTTTCCTAAAGCAGCCAGCCCACGGGCTGCCTTGTGAGAACCTCGGGGCCACTGCACTCGATGCTTCCGTTTGACTCTCTCTGAGGCAGCAGGAACAGCACAATCCTGTGACTTCCAGCTATGGTGTGACAGAGGTCACGTGACTCTCACAGCCTCCGTTTCTTTGTCTCTGAACTGGAGATACATTGCCCCTCATCTAGTTGTGAAGATTGAACAAGAGCGTGTATTGGAAATCCTTAGCATAGTGCTTGGCTCAGAGTAAGTGCCCAAAAAGTGTTCGCTCTTATCTCTCCTCCCCTTAATTGCATTTTGTTCCACCGCTCAACCCAGCAGAGGCTATGTGGGTAGTGAGTGTGCTAGACAGTGTTAGTGTTTAAGGGGTTTAGGAGGCAAAGGCAGGCCATGCGTGGTGTACGCCTACAGTCCCAGCTCTCAGGAGGCTGAAGAAGGAGGATCATTTGAGCACAGGAGTTCAAGGCCAGCCTGGACAACAGAGAGACCCTCACCTTAAAAAAAAGAAAGAAAGAAAGAAAAAAGCCAGGCACAGTGGCTCACGCCTGTAATCCCACCACTTTCAGAGGCTAAGGCGGGTAGATCACCTGAGATCAGGAGTTTGAGACCAGCCTGACCAACATGGTGAAACCCCATCTCTACCAAACAATACAAAAATTAGCTGGGCGTGGTGGCACACCTGTAGTCCCAGCTACTTGGGAGGTTGAGGTGGGAGAATCGCTTGAACTCAGGAGTCAGAGTTTGCAATGAGCTGAGATCGCGCCACTGCCCTCCAGCCAGGGCAACAGAGACCCCGTCTCAGGAAAGAAAAAAAAAACCAAGTGCAGAGTTATCTAAAACATGTACCCTGGGCCACGAGGCTCTCCCTGTAAAGGACTTCCCCAAGTAGGCAGCAGACCAGGGGGCATGGCTTACGTGGCCCCACAGTCAGCCTTGGCTGGAGGAGCCCAGGCTGGCATGGTTCCTGACCTTGCACAGTGATGTCGAAGAAGGCTGAGACCCCTTCTGTCCTGCACTCAAACTCGCCACTGTCCTGAACTTTGGCCTCAGGCAGGATCAGACGATGTTTGCGCCCGTCCATCTTCACCACCAGCAACTCGCTCTCCTCCACCTTCTGCCCATCCTTGTACCACGTAGCTGGGAAGTCCACCCTCGAGAGCTCACAGGTCAGCACCACCCGATCTGAGGTTGTGAAGGTCAATGACACCTTGTTCTGGGGGCTCAGGATGTGCACCGGGCTCTCTGTGTGGGGAGAAGCACAGATAAGCACCCCTGTCTCCGGTGCATGGGCTCAGTGTTGGGGTGGATGCATCGGGAACAACTGCTGTTGTTGGTTGTTTTTTTTTTTTAATTTTGAGATGGAGTTTCACTCGTTTCCCAGGCTGGAGTGCAATGGCGCGATCTCGGCTCACTGCAACCTCTGCCTCCTGGGTTCAAGCATTCTCCTGCCTCAGCCTCCCTAGTAGCTGGGATTACAGGCGCCCGACACCACGCCTGGCTAATTTTTTTGTATTTTTAGTAGAGACAGGGTTTCTACAAGTTGGTCAGACTGGTCTCAAACTCCCGACCTAAGGTGATCTGCCTGCCTCATCCTCCCAAAGTGCTGGGATTACAGGCGTGAGCCACCACACCCGGCCTGTTGTTGGGGTTTTTAAAAATAGGCTTGGGCTTGCCCACCAACCCTTAAGAGCAGTGCTTTGGCTGTGCATAAGAATTCCTAGGGAGCCTACTAAAAATGCAGAATTCTTGGATTCCCAAGTGTGCAGGGGCCAGGAAATCTGCATTATAAACCAGCCCTCCAGGTGGTTCTGATGTCAGGGAGCCTAGGTCCCATTTTGAAAAATGCTGCTCTGGTTGCTGGTCAGGTCTCACCTGGCCCTCTGCCTGCGATGCTGACAGCGAATCACCCCAAGGCCCTGTGCATGGGTGCCAACAGATTCCTTGATTGGTCTTACCAACTCCAGCAATGGTGACGTGGCAGATGCTAGTATGATCCCTGAACTTTCAGCACCCCCTCCTCCAGCTGTCCTCCTCAGGGATGCCTACTTCTCCTCCTTCCACCTTTCAACAGGTGGCACAGTGTGATCAGGAGCCAGACTGCCTGGGTTCGTAATTCAGCACCTCGCTCATTATTTCTGTGCTTTGAGCAGGTCACTTAACCTCTCTGTGCCTGTCTCCCCTGCTATAAAATGGGAATGTCAAAAGAACCTATCTTAAGTTCGAGATCAGCTTGGGCAACAGGGTGAAACCCCATGTCTACTAAAATACAAAAATAAGCCAGGCATGGTGGTGCACATCTGTAGTCCCAGCTACTCAGGAGGCTGAGGCAGGAGAACTGCTTGAGCTTGGGAGGCCGAGGTTACAGTGAGCCGAGATTGCACCACTGCACTCTATCTAGCCTGGGCGACAAAGCGAGACTCTGTCTCGGAAAAAAAAAAAAAAAAAAAAAGAAACTATCTTATAGGGCCATTGAGAAGACTGTGTTAATCTATGTAAGGTGATAAAGGACTGTGCATGGCAGGTAGGAAGTTGTGATGACAGTGTCAGGAATTGGACAATAGGGCAGGAGATAGTCAGGGACTAGCAGCCAGGGTCTGTGTCTTTCAAATGAGATGACAAATGTGACAGAATCCTGTAAATCACAAAGCACTGCAGAGAATTGGGATAAGATGCTGACATATATCAAGGTAACAAGGGGTGCTCTGGATGTTGCATGTGGGTTGAAACTGGCCTTCTGGACCTCTGAGCCCTCCACCTGAGCTCATCGTGGATGCTCCTTGCTCTCCGGGCCCAGATACAAGAAATGGGAACAGCATCTGCCTCATTTTGCCAACAGGACTTCTGTGTCTTGACCCTCTCTGCCCACTCAGGTCCCCACAGGCACCAACCTTGGATGGTGAGGGCAGCTGAGTCCTGCACACCGGGGCAGCTGAAGCCAACCAGGGCCCCGCTGTCCTGGTGCTTGACAGCATGCAGGATGAGTCTGTGCTGCAGGCCCTTCTGCTCCACATGGTACCGCAGGGCCCCAGGTTCTACCTGGCCCTCTGGCTTGTTACTCTTGAGCTCTTCCCCATTAAGGAACCATGTACCCTGGATGATGGTGGAGAGATCGAGGGAGAAGACGGCATCCTCCCCGTCGTATACCTGCACATCTTCCAGACCTGCCACCAGGCGAGCTGTGGGCACTGAGGCAGTGACAGAATGCAGCTGTTAGAACTAGAAGGGGTGGCAGAGGGCAGAGGCTGGCGGATGGCAGGCCTGTGAGAGGACCAGCACTGAGGGCTGGGGAAGGGAGAAGTGATGGGCGGGTCTAACAGGACCAACTCACCAAGGTGAGCAGAACCATGGAACACCACGTGAGGACTGCGACCATGTCCGCTGACTGTGCAGATGCGGAAGCGGTAGTCACCCTCGGAGGGCACACAGTCGCCGGGCACCTCCACGGCTCCGGCTTTCTCAATGCTGAAGCACTGAATCCAGTCTTCAGAGCTCACTTCTTGCCGCTCCAGCCGGTAGATGAATGGGGTCTCGGGAGCAGGCTCGGGAGGCTTCCAGGTCAGCAGGACCGTGTTCTTCTGGCCCTTGAACATCTCTGCTGACACGGGGGGCCCTGGGGGACTGTGCTTGATGCCTGAGACCAAGGCAAGGATGTGTTCCAGCCTTGCTTGGGCCTCCACAGCCCTTCCACCTGAAATCTACTTCACCAACCCAGCTGGGGCATCTGGCCAACCTCCCACCCTGGCCCGCCTGTCCAGAGGCCTTCCTGCCCTCACATTTGACTCTGAGCAGCGCAGTGGTACGGGAGTTGCCCAGGCTAAAGGTGACCTCGCCAGCGTCTTCTCGGGTGACCCCTGGAAGGACCAGCGCATGCGTGTGGCCCGAGGTGGTCTGGCAGATGGCCGGCAGCTCCTCTCCATCACGACTCCACCGTCCCTGGACCCCAGCCTCTAGAGTTTCTACCAGCAGCACTGCATTCTCTCCCTCTAGGACATCGAGCTTCCGGGGCAGGCGCTTCAGGATGGGCCCTGAGATGCAGACAGGAAGCCATCAGCCTGGAGTCTGAGCACCTGCCTGCCTCTGCCTCAGCCTCTTCCCCGAGGGCCAGCCGACCTTTGACTGTGACATTGGCCACGGTGCGCACCCGGCCCCGCATCTCGCACAGGTAGACACCGTCATCGTCCGCCTTCAGCCTGTGGATGATGAGGCGCCGGACGGTGCCCTCTTCGATCTGCTCGTACTTGCGGCAGGGCAGCAGCCGCTGGTCCTCTCGGAACCAGGCCGTGGGGATGCGGGAGTTGGGTACTTTACACTCCAGCACGGCAATCCCGTGCTCACGGCCCTCCACATCCTGCAGGGGCCTTGTGAACCGGAGGCGGGGCTCTGCGGAGAGGGGAGAGACAAGAGAGGACTCTGGAGAAGGGCCAGACTAGGAGGAGGACTCCTCAGAGCGCATTAGCTCAGGCTGTGTGCTTTTCACGCAGAGTCAGCAGGCACTGTGGAATCACAGAAAACCACCAGAAGACAAGCAGTGGTTCCTAAGATGGCCTAAGTTCTCATCTGGGCCTGAGACTTACTAGCCACATCACCTTGAGAGAGTCCATTTCAATGTTTCTGAGCCTCAATCACCTTACTTGTCAAATGGGGAGAGAGGGAAGGGGTTGGATCAGATTGGTGATTTTCAAACTGTTCATGGCGCCACCCCCCCCACCCCCCGGCATTTCACATATTCCACAAAGGTCTGAGTAGAATTTAAAATATTTTAACTCTTTTCAAAAGTGTATTTCAGTCAGGCAAGGTGGCTCCTGTCTGTAATCCCAGCAATTTGGGAGGCTGAGGAGGATAGATCACCTGAGGTCGGGAGTTTGAGACCAGCCTGAGCAACAAGGAGAAAGCCCATCTCTACTAAAACACAAAATTAGCCGAGTATGGTCGTGCATGCCTCTAATCCCAGCTACTTGGGAGGCTGAGGAAGGAGAATTGCTTGAACCTGGGAGGCGGAGGTTGCAGTGAGCTAAGATTGTCCCATTGCACTCCAGCCTGGGCAACAAGAGTGAAACTCTGTCTCTAAAAAAAAAAAAGTGTATTTCAAAAAAAAGAAAACAGGATGTTAGAACCAGAAGGTTAACTTAGGTTGCTGGAGAAGCAAATTTTGTGTGTGTGTGTGTCCAACTCTGGGAAGCACCTCTAGCATTCCCTCAGGGCTTTTC